>JAPXFY010002065.1:0-30041 GCA_030674185.1 Monoplex corrugatus
CAACACACACACATACCCACATACACACACACATATGCGCACGCGTTCGCGCGCGCACTCACGCACACACCACAACATGACATACATGTTATAAGGCTGGGTATAAGCCTTATACGCTGGCCAGAAGTTCAGGTTGTCCCAGATCTATGTGATCTATTACAGCGGTACTGGTGGCCAGTATTTTTGTGTGTCCATCAGTTGTGCTCAACTAGAGACTGTCGCCACACCATAAAAACGTGACAGTAGTCACAAAGTAGTCACACCATAAAACGTGACGGAAGTCACTACGTAGTCACACCATAAAAACGTGACAGTAGTCACAAAGTAGTCACACCATAAAAACGTGACAGCAGTCATTAAGTAGTCACACCATAAAACGTGACAGCAGTCACTAAGTAGTCACACCATAAAACGTGACAGCAGTCATTAAGTAGTCACACCATAAAAACGTGACAGCAGTCACTAAGTAGTCACACCATAAAACGTGACAGCAGTCATTAAGTAGTCACACCATAAAAATGTGACAGCAGTCACTAAGTGGTCACACCATAAAAAACGTGACAGTAGTCACAAGTAGTCACACCATTAAAACGTGACAGCAGTCACTCAGTAGTCACACCATAAAAACGTGACAGCAGTCACTAAGTAGTCACACCATAAAAACGTGACAGCAGTCACTAAGTGGTCACACCATAAAAACGTGACAGCAGTCACTAAGTGTCACACCATAAAACGTGACATCAGTCACAAAGTAGTCACACACATAAAAACGTGACAGCAGTCACTACGTAGTCACACCATAAAAACGTAACAGCAGTCACTAAGTAGTCAAACCATAAAAAACGTGACAGTAGTCACTAAGTAGTCACACCATAAAAACGTGACAGTAGTCACTAAGTATTCACACCATAAAAACGTGACAGTAGTCACTAAGTAGTCACACCATAAAAACGTGACAGTAGTCACTAAGTAGTCACACCATAAAAACGTGACAGTAGTCACTAAGTGGACACACCATAAAAACGTGACAGCAGTCACTAAGTAGTCACAACATAAAAACGTGACAGTAGTCACTAAGTAGTCACACATAAAAACGTGACAGTAGTCACTAAGTAGTCACACCATAAAAACGCGACAGCAGTAACTCATAATCACACCATAAAAACGTGACGGTAGATAACAAGTAGTCACACATAAAAACGTGACAGTAGTCACTAAGTAGTCACACCATAAAAACGTGACAGTAGTCACTAAGTAGTCACACCATAAAAACGTGACAGTAGTCACTCAGTAGTCACACCAAAAAAACGTGACAACAGTCACAAAGTAATCACACCATAAAAACGTGACAGCAGTCACTATGTAGTCACACCATAAAAACGTGACAGCAATCACTAAGTAGTCACACCATAAAAACGTGACAACAGTCACTCAGTAGTCACACCATAAAAACGTGACAACAGTCACTCAGTAGTCACACCATAAAAACGTGACAGCAATCACTATGTAGTCACACCATAAAAACGTGACAGCAGTCACTAAGTAGTCACACCATAAAAACGTGACAACAGTCATTCGGTAGTCACACCATAAAAACGTGACAACAGTCACTCAGTAGTCACACCATAAAAACGTGACAGCAGTCACTAAGTGGTCACACCATAAAAACGTGACAGTAGTCACTAAGTAGTCACACCATAAAAACGTGACAGTAGTAACTATGTAGTCACACCATAAAACGTGACAGTAGTCACAAAGTAGTCACACCATAAAAACGTGACAGTATTCACTATGTAGTCACACCATAAAACGTGACAGCAGTCACTAAGTAGTCACATCATAAAAACGTGACAGTATCACAAAGTAGTCACACCATAAAACTTGACAGTAGTCACACCATAAAAACGTGACAGCAGTCACTCAGTAATCACACATAAAAACGTGACAGCATCACTAAGTAGTCACACCATAAAAACTAGACAACAGTCACAAAGTAGTCACACCATAAAAACGTGACAGCAGTCACTCAGTAGTCACACCATAAAAACGTGACAACAGTCACTATGTAGTCACACCATAAAAACGTGACAACAGTCACTCAGTGGTCACACCATAAAAACGTGACAGCAGTCACTATGTAGTCACACCATAAAAACGTGACAGCAGTCACTAAGTAGTCACACCATAAAAACGTGACAACAGTCACTCGGTAGTCACACCATAAAACGTGACAACAGTCACTATCACACCATAAAACGGACACATCACTAGCCACATACACAACACATATGCAGCACTGCGTTCACGCAGCAGACGTACGCATACACCACAAGTACAACATATACGTAAGCGTGTATAAGCCTTATACGTCTGGGCCAGACAATTCAGTTGCCCAGTCACTATGTACATAAATACACAGTCACTGGTGGCACATATTGTGAATGTCCTCAGTAGTCGCCCTAAACTACAGACACTGTCGTCCACACCATAAAAACGTGACAAGTAGTACACAAAGTAGAGTCACAACACACATAAAACGTGACGGAAGTCACTAAGTAGTCACACCATAAAAACGTGACAGTAGTCACAAAGTAGTCACACCATAAAAACGTGACAGCAGTCATTAAGTAGTCACACCATAAAACGTGACAGCAGTCACTAAGTAGTCACACCATAAAACGTGACAGCAGTCATAAGTAGTCACACCATAAAAACGTGACAGCAGTCACTAAGTAGTCACACCATAAAACGTGACAGCAGTCATTAAGTAGTCACACCATAAAAACGTGACAGCAGTCACTAAGTAGTCACACCATAAAAAACGTGACAGAGTCACAAAGTAGTCACACCATTAAAACGTGACAGCAGTCACTCAGTAGTCACACCATAAAAACGTGACAGCATCACTAAGTAGTCACACCATAAAAACGTGACAGCAGTCACTAAGTGGTCACACCATAAAAACGTGACAGCAGTCACTAAGTAGTCACACCATAAAAACGTGACAACAGTCACAAGTAGTCACACCATAAAAACGTGACAGCAGTCACTACGTAGTCACACCATAAAAACGTACAGCAGTCACTAAGTAGTCACACCATAAAACGTGACAGTAGTCACTAAGTAGTCACACCATAAAACGTGACAGTAGTCACTAGTATCACACCATAAAAACGTGACAAGTCACTAAGTAGTCACACCATAAAATACGTGACAGTAGTCACTAAGTAGTCACACCATAAAAACGTGACAGCAGTCACTAAGTGACACACCATAAAAACGTGACAGCAGTCACTAAGTAGTCACACCATAAAAACGTGACAGTAGTCACTAAGTAGTCACACCATAAAAACGTGACAGTAGTCACTAAGTAGTCACACCATAAAAACGCGACAGCAGTAACTCAATATCACACCATAAAAACGTGACAGCAGTAGTAACTAAAGTAGTCACAGTACACATAAAAACGTGACAGTAGTCACTAAGTAGTCACACCATAAAAACGTGACAGTAGTCACTAAGTAGTCACACCATAAAAACGTGACAGTAGTCACTCAGTAGTCACACCATAAAAACGTGACAACAGTCACAATAGTCACATCATAAAAAACTTGACAGCAGTCACTAGTAGTCACACCAAAAAAAAAGTGACAGCATCACTCAGTAGTCACACCATAAAAACGTGACAACATCACAAGTAGTCACACCATAAAAACGTACAGCAGTCACTATAGTCACACCATAAAAAGTGACAGCAGTCACAAGTAGTCACACATAAAACGTGACACAGTCACTCAGTATCACACATAAAAACGTGAAACAGTCACTCAGTATCACCCATAAAAACGTGACAACAGTCACTATGTAGTCACACCATAAAAACGTGACACAGTCACTAGTAGTCACACCATAAAAACGTGAAACAGTCATCGTAGTCACACCATAAAACGTGACAAGTCACTAGTGTCACACCATAAAAAACGTGAAACAGTCACTCAGTAGTCACACCATAAAACGTGACACAGTCACTACGTAGTCACACCATAAACGTGACAGAGTCACAAAGTACATACCATAAAACGTGACAGCAGTCACTAGTAGTCACACCATAAAACGTGACATCAGTCATCAGTAGTCACACCATAAAAAGTGACAACAGTCACTATTAGTCACACCATAAAAAACGGACACAGTCACTCAGTGTCACACCTAAAAACGTGACACAGTCACTAAGTAGTCACACCATAGAAACGTGACAGAGTCACAAAGTAGTCACACCATAAAACGTGACAGCAGTCACTAAGTAGTCACACCATAAAAACGTGACGAGTCACTAAGTAGTCACACCATAAAAACGTGACAGCAGTCACTAGTAGTCACACCATAAAAACGTGACAGCAGTCACTATGTCACACCATAAAACGTGACAGCAGTCACTAAGTAGTCACACCATAAAAACGTGACAGAGTCACTAAGTAGTACACACCATAAAAACGTGACAGCAGTCACATAAGTGTCACACCATAAAAAACGTGACTAGTAGTCACTAACGTAGTCACACCATAAAAACGTGACAGTAGTCACTAAGTAGTCACACCATAAAAACGTGACAGCAGTCACTAAGTAGTCACACCATAAAAACGTGACACAGTCACTAGTAGTCACACCATAAAAACGTGACAACAGTCACTAAGTATCACACCATAAAAACGTGACAGAGTCACTAAGTAGTCACACCATAAAAACGTGACAGCAGTCACTAATAGTCACACCATAAAAACGTGAACAGTCACTAAGTAGTCACACCATAAAAACGTGACAACAGTCACTAAGTAGTCACACCATAAAAACGTGACAGCAGTCACTAGTAGTCACACCATAAAAACGTGACAACAGTCACTCAGTAGTCACACCATAAAAACGTGACAGTAGTCACTAAGTAGTCACACCATAAAAACGTGACAGTCAGTCCTCAGTAGTCACACCATAAAAACGTGACAGCAGTCACTAAGTAGTCACCCATAAAAACGTGACAAGTCACCAAGTAGTCACACCATAAAACGTGACAGCAGTCACTAGTAGTCACACCATAAAAACGTGACAGCAGTCACTAAGGTCACACCATAAAAACGTGACAGAGTCACTAAGTAGTCACACATAAAAACGTGACAGCAGTCACTAGTAGTCACACCATAAAAACGTGAACAGTAGTCACAAAGTAGTACACACCATAAAAACGTGACAGTAGTCCACACCATAAAAACGTGACAGCAGTCACTAAGTAGTCAACCATAAAAACGTGACAGCAGTCACTAAGTAGTCACACCATAAAACGTGACAGCAGTCACTAAGTAGTCACACCATAAAAACGTGACAGCAGTCACTAAGTAGTCACACCATAAAACGTGACTGCAGTCACAAGTAGTCACACCATAAAAACGTGACAGCAGCCTAAGTAGTCACACCATAAAACGTGACAGTAGTCACTAGTAGTCACACCATAAAAACGTGACAGAGTCACAAGTAGTCACACCATAAAAACGTGACAGCAGTCACTAAGTAGTCACACCATAAAAACGTGACATCAGTCACAAAGTAGTCACACCATAAAAACGTGACAGTAGTCACAAGTAGTCACACCATAAAACGTGACAGTAGTCACATAAGTAGTCACACCATAAAAACGTGACAGCAGTCACTACGTAGTCACACCATAAAAACGTGACAGTAGTCACTACGTAGTCACACCATAAAAACGTGACAGCAGTCACTAAGTAGTCACACCATAAAAAACGTGACAGCAGTCACTCAGTGGTCACACCATGAAACGTGACAGTAGTCACTCAGTAGTCACAGTTCACTGGACGACGTCGCCCACATCACCACCAAGGTGCAAGGAGCACACGAAAACATAACGTCACAAAAGACGGTTAAAATGCTTTTGCGCTCTCCTCTGTCTGTCTGTCTGTCTCTCTTCGGTCTGTCTGTCTGTCTGTCTGTCTCTCTCTCATATACACAGATAGTACGCACACATGCGTGTACTTACACGAAGACATACAGTATGTTCATTTAATAATAATAATAATTACAATATTTATATAGCGCAAAATCTCGACAAAATCAAATCTAAATGCTGAAAAAGGACACACAAGCACGCACGCACCGGCACGCACGCATGCACGCACAGCACACGCAGCACGCATCGCACGCACGCCACGCAGCACGCACGCACGCACACGCACGCACACACACACACACACACACACACACACACACACAAACCGCGCGCGCATGGCTATAAATGGGGAGAAAGAATAAAAGCAATAAAAGCAAGAATAAAAGCAATGGAAAATTATAGAGAGCATATCATATACAATTACATATTATAACAAAGTGATTCCCCTCCGAGCGGAGACAGGCTGCAGAGGGGGGTTGAGTGAGGTTAGGATTTTATGCAGAGGAGAAAAGGTGAGTTTTGAGAGCGGACTTGAAGGAGACAAAAGTAGGTTGCTGACGGACTGAGAGAGGAAGTTTGTTCCAGGAGAGTGGACCAGAAACAGAGAAGGCTCGTGGACCATAGGTATTGAGCTTAGTGCGTGGAAAGCGAAAAGTCAGAGGATCGGAGGCAGAGCGGAGGGTACGTGAGTGGAACATAGATCTCAAGTAGGCTTGGACAGGTAATCGGGGGCTGAGTTATTGAGGCTTTTGTAGCACATGGTGTCTAGTTTGTACTGTATGCGCTTTGATACAAGGAGCCAGTGAAGTTGTGCCAGGAGAGGAGATATGTGGTCAGCTTTTTTTCTTTTTGAGTACAAGGTGTACAGCATTGTTTTGAATGCGCTGTAGGATGTGAATGGTGGAGGCAGGAAGACCAGACAGGAGTGAATTGCAATAGTCAATGCGAGACATTATGAAGGAGAGAACGAGTTTTGCAGTTGTTTCGACAGAGATATACTTCCTGATCAGGCTTATACGATGGAGATGATAGTAGCAAGATCTGGCAGTTTGAGAAACAAAGTTGTTCATGGAGAGGGGGGAGTCAATGCAGACACCAAGGTTTTTAGCTGAATCAGAAATTGGGACTGATGTGTTACATAATGGGAGATAAAGAGGAGGCAGCTGAGAAAGTTTCTGACGGTGCCAATGAGGATAGCTTCTGTCTTGTCGTCATTAAGCTGAAGTTTGTTGAACGTCATCCAGTTCTTAATGTCCGAGTAACACTCAGTGGTGCGAGTCAACAGGCACTGTATATTATCAGGTGAGTCACTGTCTTGAAGTTGGGTGTCATCAGCATAGAAGTGGTGTTTTATAGAGTGGGAGTTGATGATGGTGGACAGGGGGGAGGTATAAAGAGTAAAAGAACAGGGCCAAGGACAGATCCTTGTGGAACACCACAGGTCAGGTATGCAGGTTGAGAGTAAATGCCATTGATGAGAACAGTTTGTTTTCTGTTTGATAAATATGAAGTGAACCAGGAGAGAGCAATGTCAGAGATGCAAAAGTATGATGAAGTCTAGAAAGGAGAATACCATGGTCAATGGTATCGAAGGCTGCAGACAGATCAAGGAGTGTGAGGATAGAGACTTTGCCAGTATCAGTTGCAAGGAGGAGATTGTTGAGAATGTGTAGTAGGGCAGTTTCAGTGCTATGTCACTGGCGGTAGGCTGACTGGAAAGGATTGAGGAGATTGTTGGCAGACAGGTGAGAGTTCAGCTGGTTGAGGACGACTTTTTCAAGGAGTTTTGACAAGAAAGAGAGATTAGAGATAGGCCTGTAATTTTCAGTTCATTTGGGTCTAAATTGTGTTTCTTGAGGAGAGGGTGAACAATAGCAGACTTGAAAGAATCTGGGACAGTTCCAGTTTGAAAAGAAGTGTTGATGATGTCAGTGATGAATGGGAGGAAAGTAGGGAGACAGTCAGAGTAGAGAGAACCTGGAAGAGGATCCAGTTCGCAGGTTTTGAACGACATTGATCTGATTGTGTTGAAAATTTCTTCTTATGAGACTGGGGTAAAAGTAGTAAGAGGTGTGCCAGAGAAGGAAGGGTCACGTGGGCATGGTTGACAGGGTGTCCTGTCAAGCCTGTCACGAAGAGTTTGTATTTTGGTGGTGAAATACTTGGAGAATACAGATGGGAGTTTTTCATTTGTATGTTTTGTTGGGAGAGGTAAGTCTTTTCGTGTGCCAAGGAGATGATTCATGGTTGTAAAGAGTTCTTTTGAAGAAGAGGCATTCAGGATTTTGGTTTGGAAATAGCTTGTTTTTGCAGATGCAATGAGGGTGGATACTTTTGTTTTAGAGGCTTGGAAAAGTTGCCTGTGAACAGTGAGTTTTGATTTTCGCCAGCGGCGCTCTGCTCTGCGGCGGGCTCGTTTTGCACAGGCAATCTCATGAGTGAGCCAGGGGGTAGGGGGGCATTTGAAAAAAAACAAAAAAACACGTGATTTCTCATACCTGACCTACATCTGTGTTTAAGCAAGTATATATAAATGTCATTGATTTTATTTACTGACATCAGGAAGAGAGTTATTCAGTGTTGTTTAGAACCAATACTGTTTTATGGGTGCGAAGCTTGGACAAACAACACGCAGAGTCAGAATAAGATAGAGGCAGCTGAAATGTGGTTTCCAAGAACAATGTTAACAGCAAAGAAAGGAAACGAGACAGTCTTTAAAGAGGCAAACACAGTCAGGTGCTCTAATTCCCTTTTCCTCATAAAATGTCCTGTACATGTTGCTGATCTTTTCCTAATCTTTTCTAGTAATGGTCTTCTTGTGTCTGCCTCCTCCAAGACTGTCTCGTTTGTTTTCTTTGCTGTCCATGGAACTCTCAACATTCTTCTTAGAAACCACATCTCAGTTACCTCAATTTCGTTTTGACTTTGCGTGTTGACTTTCCACACCTCACATCAGTACAACAGTATCGGTTCTATATAACATTCAAGAACTCTCTTCCTGATGTTAATTGATTTATTGGCAAGAACGCTTTTTATCTTCTTGAATGCTCTTTTGGCTTGGCCGATTCTGCTGACTATTTCTGATGTGCATCTACCGTCTGGTGAGATGACGATTCCCAGATATTCTAATGAATCAACATGTCTCAAAGCTGTTATTTTGCATGACGGTTTTTTGGTTGTTTTTTTACTGATTACCATGACTACAGATTTCTTGTTATTCAGCTCCAACCATTTGTTTCTGCTTTCTATTTATATTTTTATTCACAAACGTTTTGTGGGTCTCTTTTTTTTCATTTTCTGCAATTAGCACGGTGTCATCTGCGAAACGAATGTTGGTTGATCAATTCTTCGTGTCCTACCCGATCAAAAGCCTTGATATAATCAATAAGGCAAAACATAAATCCATATTCAACTCTACTGACCTCTCTATGATAGTTCTTAGGACGTATGTGGCATTAATAGGTCCTTTCCCTTCCACTAATCCACACTGTTTTCCTGCTATTTCTCTTTTGATTCTGTTCCTTGTCTTCATCATGATTATTCTTAATAGGATTTTTGTTACATGGCTCATCAAGCTGATTGCACGATGGGGTTCGCATTTCGTAGCCCCTGCTTTCTTTGGAAGTGCAATGAAAATTGATTCTGACATATCGGGGGATTTTTCTGGTGTCATAAATTTCATTTAGGAGGACTGGAAGTTTTTCAATAGCGAATTCTTCTAGGGCCTCAATGAGTCAGTTCTTATCAGGTTACATAAATGTACCGACATAACAGACACACAAAACAACAGACAGACACAGACACACATTGGTCACATGTGATATAAATATTGTCCTCTTGAAAAAAACCGCTAAGAAAGAAAAACGGTAGAAAAGGGCTGATCTATGCATTTTACGTAACCTAAATTATATACGTGTGTCTGTGAAGAAGTGGCCACCTATATTACAACAAAGAATATGTCTACATATTGTTTAACAAACAGAATGATACTAAAGTTAAGATGACAGACATTGTCACATATCTATGTATAACACGGAGCCAGTCCATACTGTAATTATTTACTCTCAAGCAAATCAACATGAGATTCCAGCCACTGTAACAGCTCTGTCTCTCGGGATTTTCTTCGTTTTTCTGCCAGTGTGTTAAAGGTATACACAAATGGATTCAGAGCAGAATTTAAGGGCAGTACAAAGATAGCTAAAGCAACATTTACCTCTCCTGGCATGGGAATACCAGTCATTGCCAAAAACCCACACAGTCCAATAGGAAACCAGCACATGAAATCTGTTACAGCCACAGTAATCAACCGCCGTGCTATGGTCATGTCTCGTGATGCTTTGGTCGTGCCTGTTTTCAGTGTATTCTTCTGTATTGACCAGTAGATAAAAGCTTGGCCAGCTGAGATCAGCAGAAACAGAATGAAATTAAAGACGATCAAAACACCAAAGGAATAAATCCATCCTTTAAAACTGTTCTGAGTGACTGGTAGTGGAATACAGATACCTGTCTGACTGTAGAACTCCCAGTGTGATGTCATTGGAAGTAAAGGCAGCAAAGCAACAACTGAGCCAATTATCCAAGTCAGTAGACAAGTCACTACTGCTGATGTTCTCTCAAATCGCAAGATGCTGAATGGAAAGTGAAGCACAATGAAACGATCCAGTGTGATGAGCCAGATGGTCAGAGCTGATACTTCACTGGACAGCAGAGACAGAACACCAGCCACCTTACAGGCCACACTGCTTGTCCATGTGTCATCATAATAAAGATATCTACCACGGAACAGTTCATCAGCCACACCAATTATAGCAACGTAAATACCCATTAGAAAGTCAGCCATGGTCAAGTTGGTGACAAAAACACTGAAACCACTTGTAGAAGTTTTCGTCTGTGCACACAAGCGTGCAACAAAACAGAAGACGTTACCAGTCACTGACAGACAGCTGATCAGCCAGAGAAACACTCGGTACATTGCTGATTGGAGTAAATCTTTACAGGATGAAATTTCGTCTTTGGGGGAATAGCAAAAGTTGTCATCAAAGTTTTGTGGTAGTATTTCTCTGCAGCACAATTTAGAATTCACTGTTGATATGACATGGAGATGGCTAAGATCTTTGAATACGTCAGGTGGAAATGTTTTCACAGGACTACCTTCCATGTACAATGCTGTTAACTTTGGTGTAAAGTGAAAACCACCAGTGCTGACTGTGCTGATAGTGGTAAATGTTAAATTCAGTTTCTGCAATTTCAGGAACTTGGACAAGACTTTGGTGTCAAACACTGTCAGTGTGATGTATGACAGATCTATCGTTGTGAGTGCATTTTGTAGACTGTCAGAGGAGGGATCAGAGTAGAGAGAAGTGATAGGATTGTTGGACAGAGATAGTGTCCGTAGATTTTCTAAACCAACAAAATGTGTCATGTTGACATGTTGTAGTTTGTTGCCAGTGAGATCAAGAAATTGTAAGTTGACCAAATTCATGTCAGACAGGACAGTCAAAGAACAACAGGCAAGAATCAGATGAATAAGATAAATATCATCACTCACATCAGACATAGCCATTCCTGTACCTGTGACATCTAAGTACCGGAGCTGTGGGAAGAGGTGAGCAGAGAATGGCTGACGACACAGAAATGTGTTACCTTGACACAGACAGCCTTCAGGACAGGTCACATCACACGACAATTCATCATCATGCAGTGGGCAGTGAGGCCAGCCATCACACAGGTGGTCACCATGTAGACATATGTTTGAAGTTCTACATCGAAAGAGCCCTGGACAGGTCAGTTCATCACATCCCTCTTCATCCTCATGGTCCATACAGTCGTACATTCCATTGCATCGTGTGTAGACAGGCAGACAGTCATTGAACTTACCAGGACAATGATAGTGGCTGTCAGGACAGGACTCATTGGACTTTATTGGGGTTGAAATGAAAATGTTGATACCGTCAAAATTGATGAGAACAGGAGATGGGAAAACTGGTGCCCGGTCAACTTTTTTGTACCTGTCGCTATCACAGTTCATCTCATCTGATTCGTCCTGACAATGGAACACTCGGTCACATACAACATCATAGGACACACACTGACCGTTAGTACAGGTAAACATGTTGACACATGGAGGATGTTTACAGAAAGACTCATCACTCTTATCCTGACAGTCGTGTAGAAAGTTACATACCAGGGTGTATGACAGCGTGGTGACGTCATCATCACAGATAAATAAAGGGACAAAAGTGACGTGATTAACTGTTGAATCAAATCCACCATGCGTGCGTGACAAGTGATCAGAAAAAGAACAAGTTATGTGATCTTGACCACATACGTCATGCTGGTGTGAACCACACAGTAAAAATGTGTGTGTCACGTGACCATCAGAACACGTCATCAGAAATTGGTGTGTGTGCAAAGGAAAAGGGGACCTGGTCAAAGTTATTGCTTGTGAAGAATGGAGGGTCTGGTTGTTCCTAATTTCACAAATTAGGAACATTTCATCTCCATAACAACTACAATCAATTCTCTGTAACTGATTGTGAACCATGATGATACATAGTTTCTCTTTCCTGCTGAGATAAATGTTAACATCTTGAACCTGAATAGAATGGTAAAGAACGGTCCTGTCTTCGTTAATGAAGTTTTTTCTGTACATGTTGGGTAAAGACATTTCACCAGTGGTCAAGCCAACCCAAACTGTGTAGGGGATATAGCGAAATGGATTGGTCACATAGTCGATCATTCCACACCAGTCCTCTTCACATTTGGGCATGCTCAGCGTGCCCCCTATAGACTTGCAATAGTTGACAGACCTTTGATACTGGTGTGCTTTATCACTACCAATATCGTCAACATGGACAAATTTGTAGCAATGGTTACATAAAGCCACCAGACCCTGACAGTCAGTACTGCTGAAGGGACAGTGTTCTGTTTCATCCTGTCCATATTCACACTCTGACTTCAGGTTACAGTCCAGGTGGTGCTGAAAGCTGGAATAGTGGAAGACAGAACAGTTGAACAAACCACTGGGTAACTTTTGGGGTGTTTGACTTTTCGGGTGAAAGGAAAAGATCAGTCTGAAACACTGTACGTCCAGGCAGACATAGTTTGAATAACTAACGATGAGTGATCGGGTGTGGAACACACGTCCATACCGCTGCTGTTCCAGGTCACTCCACACCCACGTTTCAGATCCAGTATAATCGTGTGTAAATAGACTGACAGCCACATCTTGATAGTTCCTTACCATTTGTCTCAAACTGATCATAATAACATGTCTAGCTGGGACAGAGATGTGTGTGATCATTGTAAAAGCCTGACTCTTGTGCTGTGTACCATAATTCCCTTTGGGTGTGATGAACCCTGATAACGGTGATGTCTTCACCAACAGCAGGTTGTGAGGCAAAGAATCATTTCCTAAAAACAAACCAGCACTGCAACAAATACATCAACCACCAAACCATTCCACAAACTACCCAATTTCACAACCTACCCAACCACCAACCAAAATTAAAACCAAAACCAGAGTTCTATGGGTTGTTCTATATCTTGTGTTGTTGTACACATTCAGTTCTATGGGTTGTTCTATATCCTGTGTTGTTGTGTACATTCAGTTCTATTGGGTTGTTCTATATCCTGTGTTGTTGTACACATTCAGTTCTATTGGGTTGTTCTATATCCTGTATTGTTGTGCACATTCAGTTCTATTGGGTTGTTCTATATCCTGTATTGTTGTGCACATTCAGTTCTATGGGTTGTTCTATATCCTGTATTGTTGTGCACATTCAGTTCTATTGGGTTGTTCTATATCCTGTGTTGTTGTACACATTGAGTTCTATTGGGTTGTTCTATTTCCTGTGTTGTTGTACACATTGAGTTCTATTGGGTTGTTCTATTTCCTGTGTTGTTGTACACATTCAGTTCTATTGGGTTGTTCTATATCCTGTGTTGTTGTACACATTGAGTTCTATTGGGTTGTTCTATTTCCTGTGTTGTTGTGCACATTCAGTTCTATGGGTTGTTCTATATCTTGTGTTGTTGTGTACATTCAGTTCTATGGGTTGTTCTATATCCTGTGTTGTTGTACACATTGAGTTCTATGGGTTGTTCTATATCTTGTGTTGTTGTGTACATTCAGTTCTATGGGTTGTTCTATATCCTGTGTTGTTGTGCACATTCAGTTCTATGGGTTGTTCTATTTCCTGTGTTGTTGTACACATTCAGTTCTATGGGTTGTTCTATATCTTGTGTTGTTGTACACATTGAGTTCTATGGGTTGTTCTATTTCCTGTGTTGTTGTACACATTCAGTTCTATGGGTTGTTCTATTTCCTGTGTTGTTGTGCACATTCAGTTCTATGGGTTGTTCTATATCCTGTGTTGTTGTACACATTCAGTTCTATTGGTTGTTCTATTTCCTGTGTTGTTGTGGACATTCAGTTCTATGGGTTGTACTATATCCTGTGTTGTTGTGGACATTCAGTTCTATGGGTTGTTCTATTTCCTGTGTTGTTGTGCACATTGAATTCTATGGGTTGTTCTATATCCTGTGTTGTTGTGTACATTCAGTTCTATGGGTTGTTCTATATCCTGTGTTGTTGTGCACATTGAGTTCTATGGGTTGTTCTATATCCTGTATTGTTTTGCACATTCAAGAGTTCTATGGGTTGTTCTATATCCTGTGTTGTTGTGTATATTCAGTTCTATGGGTTGTTCTATATCCTGTGTTGTTGTGTATATTCAGTTCTATGGGTTGTTCTATATCCTGTGTTGTTGTGCACATTCAGTTCTATTGGGTTGTTCTAAATCCTGTGTTGTTGTGCACATTGAGTTTTATTGGGTTGTTCTATATCCTGTGTTGTTGTACACATTGAGTTTTATTGGGTTCTATTTTTATCTGTGCTGTGTACCTTCAGGAGTTCTAATAAACTGTACTATTTCCTGTGCTGTGTGCCTTCAGGAGTTCTAATAAATTGTACTATATCCTGTGCTGTGTGCCTTCATGAGTTCTAATAAACTGTACTATTCCCTGTGCTGTGTGCCTTCAGGAGTTCTAATAAACTGTACTATTTCCTGTGCTGTGTACCTTCAGGAGTTCTAAGAAACTGTACTATTTCCTGTGCTGTGTGCCTTCAGGAGTTCGATTAAACTGTACTATTTCCTGTGCTGTGTGCCTTCAGGAGTTCTAATAAATTGTACTATTTCCTGTGCTGTGTGCCTTCATGAGTTCTAATAAACTGTACTATTTCCTGTGCTGTGTGCCTTCAGGAGTTCTATTAAACTGTACTATTTCCTGTGCTGTGTGCCTTCAGGAATTCTTGTGAATTCCACAATTTCCTGTCCTGTGTCTTCAGGAGTTTGAATGAGTTGTAGTATTTCCTGTGCTGTGTGCCTTCAGGAGTTCTATTGAATTGTACTATTTCCTGTGCTAAAGCCTATATACGAAAAAGAAACTGATGTATTGAGAGTAATAAAGGCAATGAAATGAGCAAAACATTGCACATAGTGAATGCGAGCAAAAGAGGATCAAACACATACTACTTGATAATTAGGAGATATTTAACCTTAAATATTTTATGAAATGGGAACAGAAGTTGAGCAATACTATCTTTCAACATAGAATTCATCAGACGGCAGAGGCACATCAGAAATAGCCAGCAGAATCGGCCAAGCCAAAACAGCATTCAAGAAGATGACAAGCATTCTTACCAAGAAATGCCTATCAATTAACATCAGGAAGAGAGTTCTTGAATGTTATATAGAACCAATACTGTTGTACGGATGTGAAGCGTGGACAGTCAACAAACAAAGCCAGAACAAGATTGAGGCAGTCGAGATGTGGTTTCCAAGAAGAATGTTGAGAGTTCCATGGACAGCAAAGAAAACAAACGAGATAGTCTTGATGGAGACAGACACAAGTAGATCACTCATAAGGAAGATTAGGAAAAGACAGGCAACATTTATAGGCCATTTTATGAGGAAGGGGATTGGAGCACCTGGTCACAATGGGAAAGCTGGAGGGAAAGAGAGCACCAGGTAGACCCAGGGAGAAAATGCTAGACGGACTTGCAGAGTGGCTGGGGACGAGGAGGGTGGGGGAAATGCTAGGGGCAACGAGAGATAGAGACAGATGGAAGTCCATGATCGCCAACGCCATGCGGCAGGGCACCTGATGATGATGATGATAGAATTGGTTCTATTTGGTATGGACGAAAGGGCGAAAACAGATCAGATACCTGACTGTATAATACTGTGTGCAAAAGTTTACATTTCTAAGTGTAGAATGCACAAAACTAAACCTAAAATAAACATGTTTATTGGGGAGCTCAAATGCAGATACATAGTAGAAAAGAGAAAAGTAGATATATTCACTATCAGCAAATTTCAAGATTTCATGAGAAAAAGGTTACCTTATGATTCTCTTTTGGAATGGTACATATTAGAACTACTATATTATTCAAAACAAGTATAAATGAAATATTATGAATATGTTGTAAACAGTAATCAGTGACTACTGGTGTTCATGATTATAAATGTTTGCTGTCATCATAATTTGGTTAATGGAATAAAAAGAAGTGGTTGGTGTGCTATAGAAACACAGTGTTGTTTGCTTGTTTTGGTTTTCTTTTTCATTTGACAATTGGTCCTGTACATCAGATGAAACTAATCTTATGGCTTTAGCATGTGAAAAATATGCATGTGCCGAGAGAGATAGGGAGACAGAGAGGGGGAGAGAGAGGGGAGAGAGAGAGAGAGAGAGAGAGAGAGAGAGAGAGAGAGAGAGAGAGAGAGAGAGAGAGAGAGAGAGAGAGAGAGAGAGAATCCTTTGCACTTCTTGATTTCGTTCATAGATTGCAGATTCGTTTTGATTTGTACTGTTGTTCCTTTGTGGCATATTCATCATCATCATCATCATCATCATCATCATCATCATCAGGTGCCTTGCTGCATGGCACTGGCTATCATGGGCTTCCATCTGTCTCTATCTCTTGTTGCCTCAAGCATCTCTTCCACCCTCTTTGTCCTCAGCCATTCTTCAAATCCGTCTAGTATCTTCTCCCTGGGTCTAACTGGTGCTCTCTTTCCCTCCAGCTTTCCCGTTGTGACCAGGTGTTCCAATTTCCCTTTCCTCATAAAATGGCCTATAAATGTTGCCTGTCTTTTTCTAATCTTCCTTATGAATGATCTTCTTGTGTCTGCTTCCATCAAGACTGTCTTGTTTGTTTTCTTTGCTGTCCATGGAACTCTCAACATTCTTCTTAGAAACCCATCTTGTTCTGGTTTTGCTTGTTGACTGTCCACGCCTCATAACCGTATGACAGTATTGGTTCTATGTAACATTCAAAATTATGTTCCTGATGTTAATTAATAGGCATTTGTTGGTAAGAATGCTTTTCATCTTCTTGAATGATGTTTTGGCTTGGCCGATTCTGCTGGCTATTTCTGATGTGCATCTGCCATCTGATGAAATGACCGTTCCCAGGTATTGTCAACCTGTGTCATGGTTGTGCCATTTGCTGTTATTTTGCATGATGGGGATTTCATGTTTTTTACTGATCACCATGATTCGGTCTTCCTGCTGTTTAGTTCCAACCCCTTACCTTTGCTTTCTATTTCTAGTATATTCACAAGGTTTTGTAGATCTCTTTTGTTTTCTGTAATTAGCACGGTGTCATCTGCATATTGAATGTTGTTTATCGTTTTTCCTCCAACCTTTAATCCAGGGTCTTCCTCTAGGTTTCTCATGATGTTTTCGCTTTAAAGTGAAAACTGATCTGGTGATAAAATACAACCTTGTCTGACTCCTCTTTTGATTGTTTTGGAAAGAGCTTATATCGTTTTCTATTCCCATAGCAGCTGTTTGTTCCCAATACATATTTCTGATTATTCGTAGATCTTTTCCATCAATATTGAGTCTTTCTAGTTGGTTGATCAATTCTTTATGTCTTACCCAATTGAAAGCCTTGGTATAATCAACGAAGCATAAATATAAATATTTATTCATCTCGATTGACCTCTCTATGATAGTTCTTAGGATGTATATGGCATTAATAGTTCTTTTCCCTTCCACAAATCCACACTGTTCATCTGCTATTTCTCTTTTGATTCTATTCCTTGTCCTCGTCATGATTATTCTTAATAGGATTTTTGTTACATGACTCATCAAAATGATTGTGCAATGGAGTTCTCATTCTATAACCCAGTGTCGTAAATTTCATTTAGGAGGACTGTTATTTTTTCAATACCAAATTCATCCAGAGCTTCAATCATCTCTGTAGTAATGTTGTCAGGTCCTGGGGCATTTCCTGGTTTCATCTTTTTCAGTGCCGCTCTAACTTCATCTTTCAATACGGGTGGTCCTTCAAAGTTCTTTCTTATAATGTGTTCTTCGCCTCCCAAAGCCCAACCCCTCGTCCTCGTCGTGAGAGGTGGAAACAGGTAATGCTGGCCAACGGGGCACTGGTGAAGCTGTGACTGGCTTAGCAGGCCGGCAGTGGATAAACGAATTGCTCAAGAAAATATAAGGAGATACAAACGGACGGATCACAACGGAAAACGACGCGAGGAAAACGGACAACGAATAAAGAAAAACGAAAAGGTTGGGACCTGGAACATTTGCGGTTTGACGAACAAAGAACCAGAGATAGTAGAGTTCATGACCCAGCGCAAGATCTCCATACTGGGCATTGCAGACACCAGAAAGAAAGGAACAGGAACAAAGGAAATAGACGCCAACTATGTTCTCATTTGGAGCGGCGTAAGCAAGGAACAGAGAGCAGCACATGGCGTGGGTTTCATCCTACACCATGACAAGGCAAAAGACCTAGTGAGTACGGAGTTCATTTCAGAAAGACTCTTGAAGATCGGCATTAGGGAAGACAACAAGATCAACAACTACATTCAAGTGTATGCACCATGTAATGACTCTTACTCAGATGAAGATAAGGACTCCTTCTTCGAAAAACTCTCGGACACCATCAACAGCATCCCGGACCAAGAAGACCTGTACATCATGGAAGATTTCAAGGGCAGAGTCGGAGAGAGAAGAACACCATGGACAAAACATCTTGGTCCACACAGTGACCACAGAACACCATGCAACTACAACGGCAACCATGTATTGGAACTGTGTGCAGAGCATGACCTTATTGTCACCAATACCTTCTTCCAGCACAGAGCCACTCAGATCTACACCTGGTACAAATGGAGCGACATCGACGTCTCATCTCAAATCGACTTCACACTAGCAAGATCTCGAATGCGGAGCAACATCAGAGACTCAAGAGCCATTCCCAACGCAGGCCTGGACACAGACCACAGGCCAATCATCACGACGTTGGTCACTCAGAAGAAGAGGAGGTTCACTAAAAAGAAGAAACAGACGGAAAGACTCAACATACACAAGCTTCAAGACGAAGAGGTGCAGACTCAGATCAGATGCACCATCAGTGAAAAATTGACTGTAGTGACCCTACATTACTAAACGTAGAGGAAGCTTGGGCCATCTTCAAGACAGTCCTCCCGGACACTATAAAAGAAGCCTGTGGCACCAAGAAGACAGGAGGAAGAAACAGAAAGGCAACAGCTTGGTGGAACAAAGAAGTGAAGGATGCTATCAAGAAAAAGAAGAAACTATACAAGATCTGGGTCAAGTCAAAGGATGAAGAGGACTACATCAAGTACAGACTTGCAAGAAGACACAGCAAGAAAGTTGTGAGAACAGCAAAGGAAAAGTCATGGACCCAGTATGGTGAAAAACTCTGTGAAACATGCAAAGCTTCACCAAGAGAGTTTTACAAGAGTGTGAAAGCGATGAGAGTGTGAGATGAACCTTTCGATCCAACCACTATCATCAACGATGCAAACGGGGAAACATTGCATGGAGAGGAGAAAATAGTGAAGATATGGGAAAACTATTTCAAAGACCTACTCAACCCATCAGGAGTATGGGCACAAGACACACAGTCCCGGTTCACCCCCAGCCACCCAGACCACTGAGAACCTACCATTCTAGAGAGTGAAGTAAGAAAAGCAGTGAAGACCAGTCCTAAAGGAAAGGCAGCTGGAGACGACGACATAACAACTGAAGCCATCCATGTGTGCGGTGAAACCGGAATTCAGTGGCTCACCACCATCTTTCAGAAAGCTTGGGAGGAGAGAAAAGTACCAGAAGACTGGCAAAATGCAATAGTAGTGCCAATATGGAAGAAGAAGGGCAGCAAGAAAGACTGCAGTACCTACAGAGGCATATTACTACTCAGTCATGTAGGGAAAATGTACGCAAATATCCTGGAGCAGCGCACTCGAGCGAAAACAGAACATCTCCTCAGTGACGCCCAATTTGGCTTCAGAAAAGGAAGAGGGTGCACCGATGCAATCTTTGCACTACGACAACTGTGCGAGAGGGCGATCGAATACGACCGAGATCTCCATCTTGTATTCGTTGATCAAGAAAAGGCCTTTGGTCGAGTCAACAGAGACAAGCTATGGAAGGTCCTCGAGCAGTACGACGTCAAGGGCCAGCTGCTAGACAACATTCGGGCCATCTATGCCAACAGCAGGAGTGCAGTCCGCACCGCCAGTGGAACATCTGACTGGTTCCCAGTAACATCGGGAGTAAAGCAGGGCTGTAATCTCTCCCCTCTTCTCTTTGTGATCTATATGGATCAGATTACGAAGAAGGCAAACCCAGACCCTGAGGCACTCAATGAACTCATGTTTGCGGACGACCAGGCAATGGTGAACAATGACAAGATGCAGCTACAGGAGCACACAAACCAGCTCAGTGAAAGCTGCGAGACATATGGCATGAAGATCAACGTCAGCAAGACCGAGGTCATGACTGTCAGTAAGAGACCAAACAAACTGGATATCAACATCAACGGAACCCAGTTGAAGCAAGCCAGTGAATTTAAATACCTGGGCAGCATCTTCACTGAAAATGGCAAACTAGACAGAAATCGAGACCAGATGCCATAAAGCCAACGCAGTCAGCTACCAACTTGCCGCTCTCCTGAAACACCCCAGCATTCCCACCAGCACTAAGGCGAAACTCATCAACACCATTTTTCTACCAACGCTGACATACCAGTGCCAGACATGGTCCCTAACTAAAGTCCTCGAGAGAAAACTGGTCACCTGTGAAATGAAATGCCTGAGGAAAGCAGTAAACAAGACAAGGCAGGACAAGATCAGAAATGAGGTGATACGAGACATGGTAGGAGCAACACCAATCCTACAACACATTGAACATATGAGGATCAAGTGGTTCGGACACCTCACACGTATGCCCCTAAACCAACCAGCTCTTCGGGCATACAACACCAGATATTCTGGCTGGAGAGCCAGAGGAAGACCAAGACGATGATGGAGCGACTCCGTGGCAGACACCATCAGAGCTCACGAGATGTCCCTTCTCCAGGCCACCCACCTTGCTGCTGATAGACAACTGTATCTCCCTGCGACGCCCACCGGTACAAGTGGAAGGAAAAAGTAAAAAGTAAAGTAAAAAGTTCGTTTCTGTCATCTTCGAAAATGGCTTTAATGTACTCTCTTGAGATGTCCGGGGTATAGGGGGCTCTGGAGAGAGATAGCACCTTTGTAGCCTGGCTGCTTCTTCTTAATTGAAGGACGGGCACACTGAGAGGTGATTTAGATTTTAAAATGACAGTATAGTTTTACATGCAAACAGACACACACATATATACATCTGCTGTCAGATACATACATACATACACGAGCAATCAAATCTGGTTGACTCTCATGTGGCCCAGCAGATAGACTAGACAAAGTTTGATGGAAGCATCTGACTTGCTACTTAAAGTAGGAATTGTACATTTAATATACCAACTAAATATAATGAAAAATGTGGCGGTACATTTTAAGTGCTTAAGGACTAGTGTTGTTTAAAAGGATATTATTACACTTATCCCTTATGGTGGTGTAAAACCATGAATCATCTCCTTGGCACACGAAAAGATTTACCTCTCCCAACAAAACATACAAATGAAGAACTCCCATCTGTATTCTCCAACTATTTCACCACCAAAATACAAACTCTTCGTGACAGGCTTGACAGGACACCCTGTCAACCATGCCCACCTGACCCTTCCTTCTCTGGCACACCTCTTACTACTTTTAACCCAGTCTCACAAGAAGAAATTCTCAACACAATCATATCCATGTCGTTCAAAACCTGCGAGCTGGATCCTCTTCCAGGTTCTCTCTACGCCGACTGTCTCCCTACTCTCCTCCCATTCATCATTGACATCATCAACACTTCTCTTCAAACTGGAACTGTCCCTGATTCTTTCAAGTCTGCTATTGTTCACCCTCTCCTCAAGAAACACAATTTAGATCCAAATGAACTGAAAAATTACCGGCCTATCTCTAATCTCTCTTTCTTGTCAAAACTCCTTGAAAAAGTCGTCCTCAACCAGCTGAACTCTCACCTGTCTGCCAACAATCTCCTCAATCCTTTCCAGTCAGCCTACCGCCAGTGCCATAGCACTGAAACTGCCCTACTACACATTCTCAACAATCTCCTCCTTGCAACTGATACTGGCAAAGTCTCTCTCCTCACACTCCTTGATCTGTCTGCAGCCTTTGATACCATTGATCATGGTATTCTCCTTTCTAGACTTCATCATACTTTTGGCATCTCTGACATTGCTCTGTCTTGGTTCACTTCATACCTATCCAACAGAAAACAAACCGTTCTCATCAATGGCACTCACTCTCAACCTGCATACCTGACCTGTGGTGTTCCACAAGGATCTGTCCTTGGCCCTGTTCTTTTCACTCTTTACACCTCCCCCCTGTCCACCATCATCAACTCCCATTCTATAAAACACCACTTCTATGCTGATGACACCCAACTTCAAGACAGTGACTCACCTGATAATATACAGCGCCTGTTGACTCGCACCACTGAGTGTTACTCAGACATTAAGAACTGGATGACACACAATAGACTTCAGCTTAATGACGACAAAACAGAAGCTATCCTCATTGGCACCCATCAGAAACTTTCTCAGCTGCCTCCTCTTTCTCTCCCATTATGTAACACATCAGTCCCAATTTCTGATTCAGCTAAAAACCTTGGTGTCTGCATTGACTCTACCCTCTCCATGAACAACTTTGTTTCTCAAACTGCCAGATCCTGCTACTATCATCTCCATCGTATAAGGCTGATCAGGAAGTATCTCTCTGTCGAAACAACTGCAAAACTCGTTCTCTCCTTCATAATGTCTCGCATTGACTATTGCAATTCACTCCTGTCTGGTCTTCCTGCCTCCACCATTCACATCCTACAGCGCATTCAAAACAATGCTGCACGCCTTGTACTCAAAAAGAAAAAAGCTGACCACATATCTCCTCTCCTGGCACAACTTCACTGGCTCCCTGTATCAAAGCGCATACAGTACAAACTAGACACCATGTGCTACAAAAGCCTCAATAACGCAGCCCCCGATTACCTGTCAAGCCTACTTGAGATCTATCTTCCCTCACGTACCCTCCGCTCTGCCTCCGATCCTCTGACTTTTCGCTTTCCACGCACTAAGCTCAATACCTATGGTCCACGAGCCTTCTCTGTTTCTGGTCCACTCTCCTGGAACAAACTTCCTCTCTCAGTCCGTCAGCAACCTACTTTTGTCTCCTTCAAGTCCGCTCTCAAAACTCACCTTTTCTCCTCCGCATAAAATCCTAACCTCACTCAACCCCCCCCCCCCTCTGCAGCCTGTCTCCGCTCGGAGGGAATCACATGGTTATAATATATAATTGTATATGCTATGCTCTCTATAATTTTCCATTGGTTTTATTCTTGCTTTTATTGCTTTTATTCTTTCTCCCCATTTATAGCCATGCGTGTGTGTGTGTGTGTGTGTGTGTGTGTGTGTGCGTGTGTGTGTGTGCGTGCGTGCGTGCGTGCGTGCTTGCGTGTGTGTCTGCTTCAGCGCTTAGATTTGATTTTATCAAGATTTTGCGCTATATAAATATTGTAATTATTATTATTATTATTAGATAACTTTAACAGTGCTAGACAGCAAAATGTCAGAAAAAAACACTTATCTTTCATTGTATTTACACCCATCTCTAATGCTGTTGTAAAAGCAGATTTATACTCAAACAGTGCCTCACGTAGAGGCTGACATGTAGACAACATCACTACAGCTTGCCGAAAAAAAGGACTCTGGTAATGATCAAGTTATTTTATAACTTTACCGAGGGACTGCTTTTCTGTAATATCAAATGTCGTGATTTTAACACGTGTAACAGTCTCGCTTCCTGTCTTTCTTGTCGTCGCTGTGTAACAACAGCCCATACGTACAGCAGTGGATTGAGTGCACAGTTGAGTGGTAGCAAGAACACAACCATGGACACATGAGTCTTGTTTGAGGCACCACCGCTATCTAAGGTCATCATACTGGTCAGACCAAGACAGAACCAGCACACAGCATCTGTTACAGCGAGTTTTATCAACAGGTGAAGTGAACTATATATCAGTTTCTTTGTGGGATCCATTAGAATTGAATGGATTGGGGTTCGTCTATAAATGATGAGTTGACCAACAATCACCATGGAGCACATGATACAGTTAAACACGATAGTGACTGTGAACCACCTGAACTCTTCTTTGGAGTTACTATCAGATAGAGCCAGACGACACAGACCAGACTGGCCATCAAGGCCCCAGTGTGACAGTCCAGGAAGAAAAGGTATCACAGAAAACAAAAGTCCAACACACCACGACACTGCACAGGCTGCAGCTGTCAGACGTCTATTGAATGTCCACTTGGTTAAGGGGAAACAAAGGACAATGATGTGATCCAGTGTCATGAACCAGAGGATCAGAACTGACACCTCACTGGTCAGAAGGGAAAGAAAACCAGCAACCTTACAAGTTACACTGTTGATCCATATCTGTTCAAAGTAGATGTATTTTCCATAGAATATTTCATTGGCCACTGTAACCATGCTGACGTGGATTCCCATACAGAGGTTAGCAATCTGTAACTGGGCAATGAACATGATGACATTGTCTCTAAATATTTTCTTTTCCACAAATGCTGGTATGAAACAAAGCACATTGCCTACAATGGAAAACATACTGTGTACCCAAAAGAACAGTCTGTGTGGTTCAGTTGGTAGCAAACTTTCACAGGAAAAAAACATGGGTTGTGGTGATAAACACCGCAATGTGTGTGATTGTTTTAAAAGTAAATTCTTGCAACAAAGTCTATAATTTGAGGAGAAGATGCTTTTCAAATGATTCCACATTGACAATGCGTGCAAATGAAAGTTGGTCACTGAATTTCCCCTGACGTCCAGTTCAGTCAGCTGTGGCAGGCATTGGACTGCTCTGGAACTTATTGTTTGAATGCCAGAGAATGATAGATCCAGATACGTGACTTGGGGAAAGTAAATGGGCAGTTTATTGTTAAGTATCTGGACACGTGTTCTTGAAGCAACTATTTTTGTTAGAGCATAATAAACGGAAAAATATGACTTACCTCTTAGTAACATCAGAGGATTGTTTGCTAAAAACAAAGTTCTTAAATTCCATAACTTGAGAAAAACAATCCTATCCACAGTTCTCAGGTGGTTGTAGGCCAGATCAAGGGACTGTAGGTTGCGAAGCTTCACACTTGATATATTGACAAGAGAACAATAGGAAAGATTCAGGTGAATGAGATAAGTGTTGTTACTGAAATCAGTCAGCGTCATCCCTGAACCTGTGGCGTCCATGTAACGAATCTCGGGAAAGAGATCAGCACAAAAAGCCTTGGTACATAAGAAGGAGTGACCTTGGCATTGACAGCCATCAGGACAGGTCAGGTCACACAGCCATTCATCATCACGCTGTGGACATTGACCCCAGCCATCACACAGGTGATCTCTATGAACACAAACTGTAGAACCACGACACCGGTAGAAACCAGGACAAGTGAATGTCTCACAGTCTTGTTCATCCTCACCATATGTACAGTCAGAAAATCCGTTACATCGAGTGTAGACAGGGAGACAGTACAACCAGTCTTCTGTACACCAGTAATGAGTGTCAGGACAAGACTGACGCGATGTCATCAGCTGCTGAGTAAAGTAGCCTGTACCATCCAGGTTGATGAACAGTTGCTGATTTTTGTTGACCTCTTTATGCCGGCGATAAGCCGAATCATGGCAGTTGACCTCATCAGAGTCATCCAGACAATCTGCGTGGTCATTACAACGTTGGTTGTCCAACACATACTGACCATTGGTGCACAGAAAACCCCTGCATGAAGGATGTTGACAGAATGACTCATCACTGTGATCTGGACAGTCGTGTCTGAAGTCACACACCAGGGTGTAAGGCAGTGTTGTCATGTCATCATCACAGACAAACATGACAATGGTGTAGCCAGTATGCTTTCCACGAAAAGTCAGAGTGTCTGTGTTTTTAGCGCTCATGTTCCAGAACACGCATGATCTTGTATACATCATTTGTCCACAGTGAACTTGAAGATCACAAGACAAAAAGGTATGTGTCACGTGACCCTTTGGACAATTTGAAAACATTTGATGTGTCTGTGTCAAAAGGGACAGGGCCAAGTCTACAACAGGGAACTCAACTGTTTGAACATAATACAGGTTTTCTGATTGTGTTTTCACTTGACAAAGTATATGTTCTGAAGAGAAACGTTTTAACATGCTAGTATATGCTGGAAACACCCTGCGTGCACCCAAAGTCCCATGCTTAACGATTCTGCTTGGTTCATAAAAGTAAAAGCCCTCAGCAAAATGAACAAGGTTGTAGATCATGGTGCTGTCAGACCAATGCCTGAACTTGCTATACATAAAAGTCACTGACTTCCAGCCTGATGAGTAACCTGCGTGCACTGTAAAGTCGTCCCGATGATTAAAGATGTGCAGGAAATCGACTTGTTCCTGTCTGGTTTTGACTGAAGCCAGCTGTCCACCCATCTTCTGACACTCATATGTTGCCAGTGCATTATGCAATCTAACATCTAGTTTAACATATACAAAACATTTGTTACGTGATGCCACCCAACCCTGACAACCAGGACTGCTGAAGGGGCAGTGTTCTGTTTCATCCTGTCTATCTTCGCATTCTGACTTCAGGTTACAGTCCAGGTGATGCTGAAAGCTGGAATAATGATCGACAGAACAGTTGAACAGTCCGCTTGGTAACTGATGGGGTCTAACTATCTCAGGGTGAAAGGAAAAGTATATTTTGAGACTGACACTTTATTATTATTATTATTATTATTATGAACATTTAGTACGCCTAATCAAATTAATGCCCTAGGCGTTTACAATGGCAAAACATATAACCAGAGTCACAAGCACACACACACACACGCCCACAGAAGCACCCACACACACACAAACACACACACACACACACACAAACACACACACAGCATGACATGCAAATACAATGACACATTGACACTAAGACACTATAATGTCACCATTACATTACATGGGGGGAAGGGGGCAGAGATTACCAGTTTTGGGAAACAGGTGAGTTTTGAGGGAGCGTTTGAATGTGGACAGAGAGGGTGAGTATCTAAGAGAGCGAGGTAACTGATTCCAGATGGTTGGAGCTTGATAGGAAAAAGAACGCTGCCCAAACCTTTTAGTGCGGACTATGGGGATACTATAGAGACGGGTATCAGATGAGGACCGCAAAGCTCGAGATGGCGTGTAGAGATGTAACAGATGGGTGAGATACTCAGGACAGGAAGACTCAATAGATTTGAAGCAGAGGCAGGCAATCTTGTAGGATATTCTTTGCTGAACAGGGAGCCAGTGGAGAGAACAGAGCAATGGCGTAACATGGTTAAATTTTGAAGAGCGGAAGATGAGACGGGCAGCATGATTTTGAACTTTCTGAAGTTTGTTAATGAGATGAGAGGGGGAACCAGAAAAAAGAGCATTACAGTAATCGAGACGGGATAGAACAAATGCACAGACAAGAGCCTTTGTCGTGTCTTCTGAGAGGAGGTGGCGGATAGAAGCAATTCGGCGGAGTTCAAGAAAACAAGTCCGACAGACGTTGCTCACATGCTGGTGGAAGGACAGGGTTTGATCAAGAGTTACACCAAGGTTACGGGCAAAATGGGAGAGAGGGATAGGTGAGTCAACAAGTGTGACAGAGGTTGGAAGAGAGGGGTGATTTTGGAGTTTGGGTGGGGTGATCAAGATCAATTCGGATTTCTCTTCATTTAATTTCAGTTTGTTTTCAGTCATCCAATCCTTCAGGTCAGCTACACAAGATTGGGTTTTCTGGATCATGATGGGAAGGTCAGGGAGAGGCCCAGAGACATACAGCTGATTGTCATCCGAGAAAGAATGATGCTGAAGCAGGTACACTTGTAGCTAATTGTATCCGATCCAGACTGCTAACATGAATTTCAATATGTGTTGTAGGGAAAATGCGAGTTGATGAATTACTGTCTGTCTGTGTATGTAAACACAAGACTCTAATACAATGTGTTTGTCTGTGCATGTAAACACATGACTCTAATAGTATGTGTTTGTCTGTGTATGTAAACACAAGACTCTAATACAATGTGTTTGTCTGTGTATGTAAACACAAGACTCTAATACAATGTGTTTGTCTGTGTATGTAAACACAAGACTCTAATACAATGTGTTTGTCTGTGTATGTAAACACAAGACTCTAATACAATGACTTGTGTTTGTCTCTGTATGTAAACACAAGACTCTAATAGTATGTGTTGTCTGTGTATGTAAATACAAGACTCTAATATAATGTGTCTGTCTGTGTATGTAAACACAAGACTCTAATAAAATGTGTTTGTCTGTGTATGTAAACACAAGACTCTAATACAATGTGTTTGTCTGTGTATGTAAACACAAGACTCTAATACAATGTGTTTGTCTGTGTATGTAAACACAAGACTCTAATACAATGTGTTTGTCTGTGTATGTAAACACAAGCATGATCATATCACCTGCTTGCTTCATATTTCCACCAGTGGCCTGTTTCTCAAAGAATGTCATGCAAAATCAATACTTTTGTTTGAAGTGTGTCAGTGGTACTTCACCTATTGATCATTGTGATCACTGTCAATGGTACTTCACCTATTGATCATTGTGATCACTGTCAATGGTACTTCACCTATTGGTCATTGTGATCACTGTCAATGGTACTTCACCTACTGATCATGTGATCACTGTCAATGGTACTTCACCTACTGATCATTGTGATCACTGTCAATGGTACTTCACCTATTGGTCATTGTGATCACTGTCAATGGTACTTCACCTATGATCATTGTGATCACTGTCAATGGTACTTCACCTATTGATCATTGTGATCACTGTCAATGGTACTTCACCTATTGGTCATTGTGATCACTGTCAATGGTACTTCACCTATTGATCATTGTGATCACTGTCAATGGTACTTCACCTATTGATCATTGTGATCACTGTCAATGGTACTTCACCTATTGATCATTGTGATCACTGTCAATGGTACTTCACCTATTGATCATTGTGATCACTGTCAATGGTACTTCACCTATTGATCATTGTGATCACTGTCAATGGTACTTCACCTATTGATCATTGTGATCACTGTCAATGGTACTTCACCTATTGATCATTGTGATCACTGTCAATGGTACTTCACCTATTGATCATTGTGATCACTGTCAATGGTACTTCACCTATTGATCATTGTGATCACTGTCAATGGTACTTCACCTATTGATCATTGTGACCACTGTCAATGGTACTTCACCTATTGATCATTGTGACACTGTCAATGGTACTTCACCTATTGATCATTGTGATCACTGTCATGTCACTCTCCACCTATTCATCGTTGTGACCACATGTAGTTGTTACTCACTACTTGATACAGTTGTGACCACTGTCATGGTATTTCCTGATCATTGTACACTGTCATGACACTCCTGTCTAACCTCTTCATCTGCTTGTGATACTACATGTAGTTGTTTACTGATTTCCTTGATACAGATGTCCCACAGTCAGTCGCCGCTCATTTTCTGTCAGGTCTGTACAACTGGAACAAGCTTCCCTGTCTAATG
>JAPXFY010002066.1:0-20000 GCA_030674185.1 Monoplex corrugatus
TGTTAAGATGGGACGGTGAGGGGCCCAGTTTTAATGTAGCGCCCCACGGGTTCGAACCCACATGTGAACCGGAGTTTAAACCCAAAAATGAGTTATGGGGCCCGCCCGTCGAATTAGACTGTGAGGATGCCCCTGGTCTCATGCGGTAAAAAAAACCCAAACCAAGCAAGGGGTGCGTAGATTCAGATTGCCGGAGGGGGGCCCCCCTGGGCCTACCGTGATGTCGACCCTTTTTTAAAAATGGTGTTATGTTCCAGAAATGTATGGAAAAGAGCTTCCTTAGGCACTTGTCTCAAATTTTTGCAATAAAAATCCAGGGCTGTTGTGTCTGATGTTTATTTGCGTTCTGCAGAAAAAATTTTAAACTTTGCTTTTGGGGGCAGTCCAGCCGTTGTTTTTGGATTCCTGTTCATCCACCACTCTTTTGGTGCTCCCCCCCTCCTTTTTTGTTTGTTTGTGTGTTGTTGTGGGGTGTGTGTGTGTTTTTGTGTGTGTATGTAGTGGTTTTTGTGTGGTGGGTGTTGTGTGTTGTGTTGTTGTGTGTGTGTTTTGGTGTGTGTGTGTGTGTGTGTGTGTTTGGGGGTGTGTGTGTGTGCCCCCGCGTGTTGTGTTTCCCCCAAATGTTTTATTCTTTCCTCTTTTTTATTTAAATTTTTCTTTCAGGTACGAGTTATTTTGCTCAGTTAGCTCAGCCTATAACCCCCATAACAGTGGTTTGGACGGGGGGCCTTTCGCTCACCATCAAAAACCGGGGTTCTGACGGAGATCTGCAGTGCATGAAAAAGTGCCGAAACCTGGGCATCACCTTTTTTGGGTTGGCTAGGTCTTCTTATCTTATATCGCCGATCTTGTGTTGGGGCCCAGGTGCCTTGGACTTTTTTTTAGATTAACCCCCTTTGACCCTTCGCCTGTCCTTAGTTCGTGCTTTGTAAAACACGACAGCAAAACAAAATTTTAACCCTTTGACTCCCCACCCTACCCACCGTTCTTTGCATGGTGGAATGAGGGGGGAGTCAAAAAGGGTTAAATTTTTGCTGGTGGTGGTGGGGTTGAGGGTAAAAGGGTTAATCACTTGGTGTCCCTTCTTTTGCCTTTTCAGCGCCTAGAAGATCTGTCAGGTTTTTGGCGCGCGCCCCCCTCCCACACACACCCCAAAACCAACCACAACACACACACACCACACACAAAACACACCCACCCCACCCCTTTCCAATTTACTGTTACTTCTATCGAAAAAAAAATTATTAAATAGGCCCTTGGTGCGCGGTCGTCAACGGTAACCCACGGGAAGGTTTGGCCTGGGAATCCTTTTTTTCCGCCCTGTCAAATCAGTGTGGGATTCTTTTGGGGCCCCAGGCAGCCCCAAAACCCCCAGTTGACTTCCCATTGACTCGACTGGTAGATGGGCCCAAGTCAAATCTCTTCCCATTTCCTGAGTGTTGCTAGATCTCTTGACCTACAACGCGCTGTTTTACTCGGGGGCTGTTTGTTGCCAAAATTTAATTATAATAATTTTGTTTGTAGCTTGGAGACAGCCCTATCACGCAGTCGCAAATCCTGAATGGAACCCTTGCATCTGTTTCCTCCCCTTCTGATCATGTTATTGATCGAAAAAAATTATCCCGCTTCTGCGGCGAAAGAAAATGGGACAGGAAAAAGTTGTGCACAATAGATCTGCTTTTGTGCGATGCCCTAAAAAATGTAGTCTTTTTTCATTTTTGCCCAAAAAGGGGTTTTTTAGTTTGAAAAATTTTCGAGTGCTTCCCCGGGGACGCATGGCCCAGTACAAGCCCCCCCCCCAATTTTTTTTAAAATAAAAATTTTCCTTGTATACGTATGTCTTATTTGAAAATAGCCCACACACACCCCACACACACCACACAACCACACAACACACTACCACACACAACCACCCCACCACCAACCACACACACCCCACAACACCACAACACCATCACTCACTCACTCACTCACTCCTCCAACCCAGGACTTCCAGTCTTCCTCTTTTCACCTGAAACACAAATTTTCGGTAGATTTTGCCAGGACAACCCCTTTGTCGTCGGTTCTTTTCGGCTTTTGGTGCCGTTGCCCCAGATGTCGGTTTATCGTTTATCCAAAGTGTAGATCCAAACCATTGTCAAGGAAGAGGAGGGATATCCCTGCCCCGCGTGGGAAATCGAAGTAGGAAACCCCCGTTTCACCGCTGCTGAGATCGGTGGTTTTAGTGGTTTGATATCCCTGCCACCGGTGACCCGGGTTGTTTCCGGTCGATGCAAATTTATTTTTGGGGAGTTGGTTCTTTTGAAAGAACCGTGTTCTGGATCTGACTTCTTGGTTCGTACAAACCGGGAAAAAACAGTGGGGATCTTTTGGTCCCGGCGCTCATACCCGTTTAGAGACAAATGCTCGTTTTGGGAAAAGGGCCCAAAAGGGCGAATCTCATCCCCTTTCCCAGTGTTGCTCAGATCTCTTGACCTTCAAAGCAGCTTGTTTGTACCTGCAGGGCTGTTTGTGCCCGAAAACTTTTGGATGTAAGCTTCCCCTTTAAATTTTATTTTCCTGAAAAAAAACGTTAATAAAGAAAAGAACGAAACCCCCCGGCAACTTAAAAAAAATTAACTTGACTGTTCAATGCCCCTTTTTTAAAGTTTTTCCTCGTCTGGTGGTGTCGCTTAGCGTTTTTTTGGTTTCTCCTCTAACCCCCCCCCCCCCCCGCCCCGCTCCCTTTCCCCTCTTCGTCAAGCCTTGCGAGGCCCTGGGTTTTTTGCAGGCTCAGGAAGTTGCGAGATGCTGTGGTAGTTTGGGTGGGCCTATGGAATTGGGCCCAGTGCGATGAATCCCTCTCGAACAAACTCCAAATTCCAAAATAGGCCTGTGTTTCAATCCGTGACCAGGGCCCAGCGTGGCTGTGTGGCCAGGATCAATAGCACGTTTGGGTGACTTTTTCGGTTTCACTGGGGAGTAATTTGTGAATGAGCATCACCCCTCTGGGTTTCTAAACCCCGGTGGGCAAATATTATTCCTCAAACAAAAAGGACTGTTGGATGTGCTCGTGGTTACGAGCGCCTGCATGATACGCCCCGAGAGGCTTGGGGTTTTTTGTTCCCTGGATTGGGGTTGGAAGTTTTCAAAAATTATCCCCCTCAGATTCTGGGGGGTCTCTCGTCTCTTGCCGTCCAGAGGTCGCAGGGGGGAAAGTTCTGGTGCGGATGACCACAACAACTCCTCTGCACCAAGCCCCAAGGCAGTTGGCGCAACTGGAAAACTGCAAAATTCGGAACAACAAAAACAACGACAAACGACAACAAAAAACAACAACAAACAAAAACAACAAAACAGAAACAACAACAAACAACAAACACAACAAATTAATAATAAAAAATAAATAAATAGAAGGAATTTAAAAAACGACAAAAAAAAGAATCAGAAGCGTATACAATCAGACAAGACAGGCGGCGGAAAATTTCGCCCCAACTGGCCTTTGTCAAGCTGAGTAAGATCACAAAGAACAAAACCAAAACACAAAAAAAAAAAAAACAAAACAAAAACAAACAAACAAAAAAACAAAAAAAAAAAAATTTTAGGAGAAAAAGCCCCTGAAACTTCCTGCTGTTGTCCAGTTGAGAAAAGGGACAAAAATTAGAATGTGCAAAATTTTAGGCCCATGTTCATCGTCGATGTGGTCGGCCCATAAAAACCGGGAACAAACGTTGTTTGCTCTGGGTTGGTTTGCCGTAAAGCTGTTATTTAAAAATAAGTTGGGAATGTAAGTGGAAAGATATGTCAGAGACGAAATGCGTAAATTGTTCGTATGGTCTGGGGGGGGGGGGTGGGAAGGGGAAGGGGGGAGAGAGAGAAAAAGAGAGAGGAGAGTGGAGAGGGGGAGAGAGAGGAAGAGAGAAGGAGAGAGAGGGGAGAGAGAAAGGGGGGGCAGACGGGGAAAAGACAGACACGACAGACGATAGATAGAAAGATAGAGACAAAACAGACAAACAGACAGGCAGACCGAAAGCAGCAGACAGACAGACAGACAGAAAAGACAGACAGACAGACAGAAGACGACAGTCGACCCTGTACGGTGAATGGACCAAAAAAAAAAAGCAGAAAAAGAAGGGGGAAAATGACAGAGAGAAAAAAGGGGCAAGACAGAAACAAAGGAGTGACGGATCAGAGGATTTTTATTGCAGAGAATGTCCGAGGGTGGGATTTTGTTTATTCTGAAAGAATGTTCCTAATTTTCAAGTTTCGTGTCAAAATTGCTGCCAATGAATTTCATTCAATTTTTTTCTCAGCGTGTGGATGTTTACTTTTGTGCGTTTGTCAGTGACGACTTTAGTTTCTATCTGTTTTTTTTTTTTCTGTTTTAAAAGCTCAAACATTTTCCCGTCTTTGTCCATTCCCCCTGTTTGTGTCCTACTAGTTTTTCCCCTATAAAATTTCCTGAGACGATGCTGCATAGCTCTGTTATTGCGTGTTGTATTTTTTATTTATTCTTGGTTTCAGAAATTTTTTGGGTATTTTGGTTGTGTGTGTGTGTGAGGTGTGTGTGTGTGTGTGTGTGTGTGTGTGTGTGTGTTTGTCTGTGTGTTGTGTGTGTGTGTGTGTTTGTGTGTGTGTGTGTGTGTGTGGGTTGTGTGTTGTGTGTGTGTGTGTTGGGTTGTGTTCGTTCGTTCTTTGTTTTAACATCTTTTATTTGAGTGAAAATTAGACGGATTTTTTGTGTGGGGTGTTGTGTGTGTGTGTGTGTGTTGTGTGTGTTGGTGTGTGTTGTGTGTGGTGTATGTTGGGGTGCATGTGTGTGGTATTTGTGTACGTACGTGGTGTGTATGTGAGTGAGGAGGGGGGTTGTTTTTGGTGAGTGAGGAATAGAATGTGTGGTTGTGGTTTTGGTGTGTGTGGGGGGGTGAGAGGGGAGAGAGAGGAGAGGGGGAGGGGAGGAGGAGAGAGAGATTGAGCAGATTGAGGTGAGAGAGGAGAGGGGGGGAAAAGGGGAGGGGGAGGGGGGTGGGGGGGGAGGGGGGGAGAGGGAGGGAGAGAGAAAAAGGAGGAGAGAGAGTGGGGGAGGGAGGAGGAGAGAGAAGGGGGGGACGGAGGGGGAGGGGGGAGGAACCCCCTAGTGGGAACCCTTTTCTTTAAAAGAAAGTTCAACGAAAAAGGCTGGGTTCCGCAAACCCAAGTTTTTAGATTGAGGAGAAGGGTTTGAACAAGCACGATTTTTTTTTTTTTTTTTTTTTTGCAGGGAAATTTTTTTTTAACATGCAGCATTTTATTTTCTTTCAAAAAATGATCGCTATGCATGACCACCCTTGGTGAGGGCTTTTTTTTCTTATTCTTAAAAAGCTGGGGGATAAACCGTGCCGCTGAAACAGCAAAAGTTGACATGGGATTTATTCATTCGGGAAAAATCATGAAAATAATTATAGCTGTTCACAAGGAACGGGTTTTCCTGTATTATTGTGGGTTTTTTTTCGTCTCTTTTCTTTGAATAGAGGGGAAAGGGAAAGGTTTGATCCCGTAAAGTTGGGGCCCTGAAAAACCACTTTTGGTTAAAATGGAAATTTTGGGTTCTTTGGGGTTTTTGGTGTGGTTTTGTGTGTGTTTTGTGTTAATGTGTGTGTGGGGTGGTGTTTTGTGTGGGGTGTGTGTTGTGGGTGTTTGTGGGTGGTGGGGGGGGGGGTGTGGGGGTGTGGGGGGGGTTTTTGTATTTTTGTTTGGGTTTTGTAGGTGTGTTTGTGTGTGTAGGTGTGGGGTGTGTTGGGAGGTTTTGTGTGTTTTGGGTTTGGGGTTGTGTGTGTGGGTGGTGTGTGTGTGTGTTGGTGTGTGTTTTGTTAAAATTTTTTAGTGTGTATGTGGTGGTGGTGTGTGTTGTGTGTGTGTGTGGGTGTGTTTTGTGTGTGTGCACCGGGGGTGCGTGCGTTCATGTGTTTTTTGTATTTAAATGGGACTGTGGGTTCTTGGACTCAAAGCTGAAACATTTTGTTTGTTTTTTTTTGTTGTGGGGTGTTTTTTTGTTTGCAACATCTGGTGTTTTAATGTGGCCGGAAAATTTTTTTTTTTTGTTCCCCCGTCGGGGGTTTTCTTTTTGAGCTTTTGGGGGTTTAGCGACGGTCAGTTTATGCCAAAAGGGCGCTCCACTTGGGTAAGTGGCCCCCATCGCTGTTTCCGTGTTGGCTGTTGGGGTTTTTGTATTGTGTCCTTAGTTTCGTTACGGAAACCTTTACTTTCAATCCGATTTTTGAATGAGTTTTTTGGCCCCCCCCTTTAGTCTGGCAAAGGGTTTTCAAAACCCTCTGAAATGACCTTGAACGGTTTTTTTTACCGGCCCCTTTAAATTTTTGGGGGTAAGAAAACGGAGGGGAGAGTGCGCAAAAAATGTCTGGAAGGGGGGAGCTGGCGGAGGGGGGGGGGGAAAACGTCTTCTTTCTTTTTTGCCAAAAATTTAACTTCCAAACCCGGGGGCCAATAATTTTCCTCAATCTTTTCCGTTCAGCCCTACCGCCCATTAAAAGCACTGGAAAAAGCCCCTTGGGTTACACATTTCAAACTTTCTCCTCCTTTTCCAAAGATAAAGGCAAAAGTCTCTTTCCCCCACTCCCTTTATCTGTCTGCGGGCCCTTTTTTACCATTGTTTTTGGGTTTTTTCCTTTTAGGACTTCATTTATTTCTTTTGGCTTTTTGCTTTTCTCTCTCCTGGTTCCTTTTATTTTATCCCAAAAGGGAAAAAAAAAACCCGTTCTCATTCAAAGGGAATTTTTCTCAACCCGCATACCTGACCTGTGGGGTTTCCCCCCAAGGGGCTGTCCTTGGCCCCCGTTCTTTTCCATTTTTTTCACCCCCCCCTGTCCTCCTTTTTCAAATCCCCCCTCTATATAAAAAAACCCCCTTTTTATGCCTGTTTACACCCCCAAATTCAAAAACAGTGACTCCCGGGCTTTTTAAGCGCCCCCCCTGGGTTTTTGCACCCTGAGGGTTTCCGGCATTTAAAAAATTTGGGGTGGGCTTTCCAAACTTTTCAGCCAAATGATGACAAGGGAAAAAGCTATCCTCATTTGGGCCCCCCTCAGGAAAAACTTTTCAGCTGGCCCCCCCCTTTCTCCACTTTTGGGGGAAAAAATTTCCGGCCCAATTTCTGATTTAGCTTTAAAAATTTTGGGGGTCGGGTTTAAGGACCCCCTTCCCTCCCATGGGAAAAATTTGTTTCCCAAAAAATGCCAGATCTTGCTTCTTTCAAAACCCCCATCCCCCTATTTGCCTTTATTCCCGGATGTTTCTTTGTGGGGAAAAAACCCGCCCAAAAAAACGGGGCTCCCTTCTTTTTGTCTGCTTTTGGGCTATTGCAATTTCCTTTCCCGTCCGGGCTTCCTGCCTCCCCCCCTCACATCCCCAACAGGCCCATTTCAAAACAATGCTGCTCGCCTTGGGTTCAAAGAAAAAAAATTGCTGAACCACATATTCCCCTTCCCGGCCCCCAACTTCCCCTGGCTCCCTTTTTTCAAAGCGCTTTTAAAAGTAAAAAATAGAACCAAAGTGGGTACCAAAAAGCCTTAAATAACCACCCCCGTTTTCCTGTCAAACCCTTTCTTGGTTCTTTTTTCCTCCGTTTCCCTTCCGCCCCCTGCCTTTCCCTTTTCCCCTGCTTTTCGCTTTCCACGCCCAAGCTCTTTCCTTGGGGCCCCGGCCCTTTTCTGTTTCTGGTCGTCCCTGGCCTTTCCTCTCTAACCGTCGTCAAACCTTTCTTTTGGGGGGCCTTTCGGGCCGTCTCCCCAAAACCCCACCTTTTGGGGCCCCGGGATAAAATTTTTTTGGGCTTCACTCAATCCCCCCTTTCCACCGGGATTCCCCTCGGGGGGGAATCACTTTGGGTTTAATTTTATTTTAAAATTTTTTATAATTTTTCCTTGTTTTTTTTTTTTTCTACCCATTTTAATTTTCCCCCTTTTTGGGGTGTGGGTGTTTTTGGCCCCGGGTGGTTTTTTGTTTTGTGTGTGTGTGTGGGTGTTGGGGTTGTGTGCGGGGGGTGCGTGTGTTTTGGTGTGGAGGGGGGCGTGGGGGTTTCCCCCTGGCTTGGTGTGGGGCGTGCCCCGGGGGGGTTGGGGGGGGTTTTTTTTCAAGCGGGTTTATTTGGGTTTTTGATTTTGGCAAAAAAATTTGTAAATTTTTGGGGAAATTTTTAAATTAAAAAATTTTTGGGAATTTTTTTTCTTTGGGGGCCCTTTTTTTTCCGCCCTTTCTTTTCTTTTTTCACCTTTTTTTCTTAAGTGGGTTTTGGTAGGGGGTATGATGCGGGGAAGGGCCCCTTCCATCAATCATTAATTCATTTGGGCCCTGGGCCCCCTTTGGGGGGGCGTTCTTTTAAAACCCCCAAATGTCACACCCTTTTTTCGGGCTCCAAATTTCCCCCTCTCTGTCCTCTGCCCACCCCCGAAGGGGCTTCCCTTTTTTTTCACGGGGTTTTTTTGGCCCTTTTTCTTTCCCCCCCAAACTTTCCCGGGGGGAACCCGGGGCCTAATTTTTCCCCCCTTTTCCCATTTTGGGGCCCCCATTCGGTTTTAAAAATTTGCTTTTCTTTCCTTATTTTCTTTCAAAAATGTTTTTCCATTGGGGTCTGCCTTTCTTTTTGCTTCTCTTTTGTTTTTTTTTGCGGGCCATGGAACCTTTTCAAAAAATTTTTCCCTTTGAAACCAAAACTCGGCTGCCTCCCTTTTTTTTTTCAGATTTGGGGCCCTTGCCAGAAAAACCCCAAAATGAAAAAATTGGGCCTTTAAGGTTTTTTTACACCACAGGGGCGACCCTGGAGGGTTTTTCTTAGTTTGGCTTTTTTATGGAAGGGGGTGAAAATGGGGCAGGGGTTTTAAAAAACATTGCTGATAAAAAAACAAATTTTGATTTGTTTTATTTAAATCCGTTCAGCACGGTTGGGTGGGTTTCTTACACAAAATTTTCGGTGTTCCCGGGAGTTGGGAAAAATTGGAAACGGATTCCTCCCCTGTCGGCGTTCCGATGTGCTTAAACCCCCCTTGCCAAATTTAGCTGCACCGTGGGCCTTTTTAAACTACCCGGCCAAAATGTTAAATTTAACCTTTCGACCACAAAGAAAACCCTTCCGGTTTTTGGATTAAAAAAAGTCCCCTGTGTAGTTGCCCTTTTTGAAAAAGGGTCCGAAAAAAAAGCAAAATGTCCACCCCGCTGGCCCTTTTTCCCCTGGGTTTCTAGGCCCACGCGGGCTTTGGGTTGGGACGCCATGGAGAATAGCGTTACGATGATACCAGTAGAACGCTGAATTTCCTTCGGCAAACATCGGAAAAAGTCGTAAAACATCGTAGCTAAGATACCGTCTTCGGTTAGACTCCACTCCTTCAGACTGAATAAAACCTTATGTGCTCGGGAATTCTTGACACTGGAGGGAGAGAGATGGGGTCTTACTATACTGACATCTCCACAATAACTAACACATTTAAGATGAGCAGCGAACTGGTCAAGTTTAAAGGACGCGGCCTCTACAAACGGACTCGAGATTTATCAACAGCGCATTTCTCATCTGAGGAGCAGGCCTACTGTGACTTTCGTGACGTGCGCTGAATTTCTTCTTCGTTCTTTCACCTTTGTCTGGTCAGACGATATATGTAGCCGGTTTTTCCCCCTTAGTTTCTGCCAGCTGTTATGGAGCTCGTTTGTTAGAAATGTTGTCGGCCTTGTCTCTTGTCGTTCCACTTAAATTGAAGCGATATCGCAGCGATATGTGTTCAGCTATTATTATTATTATCATTATTATTACTATTATTATTATTATTACTAGGAGTAGTAGTAGTAATAGTAGTAGTAGTAGTAATATAGTAGTAGTAGTAGTAGTAGTAGTAGTAGGTGTGGAATCACATTGTAATATATATTTGTATAGAATATGTTCTCTATAATTTTTCCCCATTTATAGCCATGTGTGTGTGTGTGTGTGTGTGTGTGTGTGTGTGTGTGGTGTGTGTGTGTGTGTTGTGTGTGTGTGTGTGTGTGTGTTGTGTGTGTGTGTGTGCATGCGTGTGTATGTGTATGTTCAGCGCTAAGATTTGATTTCTATCAAGATTTTGCGCTATACAAATACTGTAATTATTATTATTATTAGTAGTAGTAGTTGTAGTAGTAGAACCAGCCGACTACGTAGAACCATATCAGGGCCATAACCGTTTCAAAACAGACACAATACTTCAACAGGAAAAGAAAAAGGAGAAAATTAAGTAAACACATCGATACATTTGTGCACATAATCTAAGGAGATGCCCCTGGCGTTGACCACTCCGTCTAATTTATCGCACAGGGGATTTAAAAAAAAAAACATACCTGAATACAAATTTAAACATAGTTAAAGACACAAAAACACATTTAAAAACGGGCCCAAATTACCTAAAATTCTTTCCGCATATTTCATTTCCCTTGAGCTGAAAATACACTTTATAAATGTACCCAATTATCACTCCTAAAGAGAAAGTGTGTCTTTATTGGTGAGTGGACCAGCAAGGCAGAAAATGATAGGAAGAAATGACAAAAAGCAAAGGAGGTATAAAGAAACAAAGAGAGTGACAGAAACGAGGAAATTTCTAACACAGAATTTCCAGAAGGTGGGGATACTGTTCATACTGAATGAACCCCCAGCATCCCCACGGGGCAATGTGTTCAGCTGTCTGATCCGCTTAACCGGAAGGCCAGGTTGATGATGGTGTCAGTTTGAACTTGCGGTTCACTGCTTAACTAAACCCGTTTAGCTCTGATATGGCTCTGCGCAGTCGGCTGGGCTTTAATCAATAACAGTAACAGTAACTTAACCCGTAGTGAGACAACTGAAATTGTGTGGAACAGAAGATCACCGACAAGTGTGATTACCGTTTTTCATTGTACAATAACGATAATGTGATCTTACATAGCGCCGTTTCAATGAAGAAACTGACATAAAGAATAGGATTAACCTGAAAGACAGCGACAGTAATATAACACTAGCGATAATGATAATATATACTCCTATACCACACACATTGCGCGTGCACACGCCACTCACATTCAGATCTAGATTCCCCCCTGACAAAGTTCAGCAGGTATTAATTCACTCATCTGCAGAAATGCACAAATATACCTTCCTTCTTCAAGCCTTTCTTCACACAGACACACAGAGCACACACACACACACAGACACACACACACAAACACACACACAGACACACACACATACACACACACACAGACACACACACATACACACAAACACACACAGACACACACAGACACAAACACACAGACAGAAACACACTCACACACAAACAAACACACACAACAAACACACACACACACACACACACACACACACACACTCACATCCACCCACCCACACAAACACACACACACACACACACACACACACACACACACACACACACACACACACACCACACACACACACACACACACACACACACACACACACACGGGGAGTGAAACTAAAAGCAAAAGCAATCTAGTAGCCTATGAAAACAGCCAAGCGATGTTTGAAACTGGTTTTCAGCTGGTGACTTATCATGACAACAGGCGGCCAGGGCAGTAGTAATGTTATTGACATAACTGGTAATAACCATGTAGAATCTGTTTCATAGTGACCCAACACAACACCGCAGCTAAGAAACACACCGCATATTACTTTCTTTTTATTTCTCATTCATGGACTGTAAATTCCCACGAGCACTCGAAAACACAAATGATTTTTTTTAATTGATTTCGTTCAGTTTTTACGTCGACACACACCCCAGGGTTTCTAAAAAGAATGTTGAGAGTTCCATGGACAGCAAGGAAAACAAACGAGACAATCTTGATGGAGGCAGACACAAGAAGATCATTCATAAGGAAGATTAGGAAAAGACAGGCAACATTTATAGGACATTTTATACAGAAAGGGGAATTCGAGCACCTGATCACAACAGGAAAGCTGGAGGGAAAGAGAGTACCAGGTAGACCCAGTGAAAAAATATTGGACGGACTTGCAGAGTGGCTGAGGACAGAGAGGATGGAAGATATTCTTGCGGCAACACGGGATAGATACATATGGAGGGCCATGATCGCCAACGCCATGCGGCAGGGCACATGATGATGACCCACCTCAGGTGATATGGCCGACGGGGATAATCATCCCAGGGGAGTGGGGGAAGGGGGACTTATCTAATCCTATACTGACACCAAACAGGACAACAATGATGTTAAGATGGGACAATGAGAAGGCCAGTTTTAATGTAGCGCAACCCCGGGATTTGAACCCACAACCATTAGCATGTGGATCCGACGCTCAAACCAACTGAGCTACTGGGGCCCGCACAAATGGGTTTTCACATGTATGGCCGTGTTGTTTACCCCCACCATTCATCATCATCAGGTGCCCTGCCGCATGGCGTTGGCGACCATGGACTTCCAATCATCGCTATCTCTCGTTGCCCCCAGCATCTCCCCCACCCTCCTCATCCCCAGCCACTCTGCATGTCCGTCCAGCATTCTCTCCCTGGGTCTATCTGCTGCTCTCTTTCCCTCCAGCTTTCCCGTTGTGACCAGGTGCTCCAAATCACCCTTCCTCATAAAATGGCCTATAAATGTTGCCTGTCTTTTCCTAATCTTCCTTATGAGTGATCTACTTGTGTCTGCCTCCATCAAGACTGTCTCGTTTGTTTTCTTTGCTGTCCATGGAATTCTCAACATTCTTCTGAGAAACCACATCTCGGCTGCCTCGATCCTGCTCTGGCTTTGCTTGCTGATTGTCCACGCCTCGCATCCGTACAACAGTATTGGTTCTATATAACATTCAAGGACTCTCTTTCTGATGTTAATTGATAGGCATTTGTTGGTAAGAATGCTTGTCATCTTCTTGAATGCTGTTTTGGCTTGGCCGATTCTGCCAGCTATTTCCGATGTGCCTCTGCCATCTGATGAAATGACCGTTCCCAGGTATTTGAACTTATTAACCTGTGTCAAGGTTGTGCCATTTGCACCATTAAGGCAGTCATACTCCGTTATCGGGGAGTACATGGTTGGTGTTTTTGGGTCTTCATAAGCCACTTGAACGCTGGCATGGCTTAAAGGATGTCTAACGTGATGTTCTGCGTACGTATACACACGTAGCGGGTCAGGCACCAGCTTGTTTGCTCTTGTGTTGATTTGGGAGATGGAAAAAAAACTCCCCACCTTTTATCCACCAGGTGTGTTTGTGTGTGTGTGTGTTTTGTGTGTGTGTGTGTGAGTGTGTATGTGTGTGTGTGTCTGTCTCTCTGTCTCTGTCTCTGTCTGTCTCTGTCTGTCTGTCTGTCTCTCTCTCTCTCTCTTTCTCTCTCTCTGAAACATACGACAGAATTATTCCCGAGCAAGTGAACAAGTATCGACTGCGTTACTCTCTCAGCTGTTTCTGTCTGTGCTTCACTGGTGAAATGCAACGACCATCTCTTCTTAATTATTAACAATAATGTCCCTGTAAGTACGGTGTCGTATTATGTTCACCAGGAGTGCCAGCGATGCTGTTGGTAAACAGATACTGACAGAATAACAATTCAACAAAATGCAAACAAACAAACAAACAAACAAACAAACAAACAAACAAACAAGCAAACAATCAAACAGGCAAACAGGCAAACAAGAACAACAACATTTTTTTATGAATCTGACAACAACAACAAGATTACCATCATCATCATCATCATCATCAATTGTACAAATTTGACCCAATGAATGAATGAATGAATGAATGAATGTGTGCGCGTGTGTTTGTGTGCCTGTCTGTTAGTCTGCGGGAGTGTGTGTGTGTGCGTGCATGCGTGCGCGCGCGCGCGCGCGCGCGCGTGTATGTGTGTGTGTGTGTGCAAGCGCATTCTCAGACATGAAGGCTTTCACCCAATACGCGTGGCGATAATTTGATGGCATCATTTCCAGAATAGGAACAGAAAGAGGCTGGAAAATGGGCAGAGGGGTGAATGGGAGGAGGGAGGGGGAAGGGGGGGTAGGTGATGGAGAGGGTTTCTCCATGATCTTTGACTCCCTTGGTTACCAGTGAGATCGATAAGAATGGGACGAATCGAGAACGAAAACTATGCTCATGCCGATTCGGAGAATATCCTGTATGATTCATTTTTGATATAGGAAAAATGAAGATTTGATCAGAAGTACGAAAGACTAATGTGGATATGACAGGCGTTATATTTTCCATTTTGCGACATATTCTTTGACAAAAGACAAGGCGAAATTGTTATTGTTATTGTTATTGTTATTGTTGTTTAAAACCCAGCCGACAACGTAGAGCCATATCAGGGCTATAATCAGTTCAAAACATACACAACACTTCAACAGGAAAAAAGGAAAAGAAAATTAAGTACACATTTCAATGGATTCGCGCACATAATCTGAGGAGATGCCCCTGGCGTTGACCATTCCGTCCAATTTATCCTAAATACAAATTTCAACATGACTAAGGACACTAAACATACATAAAAACGTGGCTAAATTACCTAAAATTCCTTCCGTATATCTCATTTTCCTCTAGCCAAAAATGCACTTGATTCAAGCCAAAACCATAACATAGCTTACATATTTTTGCTCAGTTTCCTCGTCGTCAGTCATCATCATCATCATCATCATCATCATCATCATCATCATCATCATCATCATCATCATCATCATCATCATCATCATCATCATCATCATCATCATCATCATCATCATCATCATCATCAACATCATCATCTTCATCATCATCATGTGCCCTACCGCATGGCCTTGGCCATCATGGCCCTCCATACAAATCTATCCTTTCTCGCTGCAAGTACATGTACATCTCCCACCTTCTCTGTCTTCCTCCATTCTGCAAGTCCGTCCAATAGTTTCTCCCTGAATCTACCTGGTGCTCTCTTTCCCTCCAGCTTTCCTGTTGTGACTAGGCGCTTTAATTTCTCTGCCTCATAAAAATGTCCTGTAAATGTTGCTTGTCTTTTCCTTATCTTCTTCAGCTAATATTGTTCTCGCTCGGTTTACAAAATTAAACAAAAAGCCAGAACATAACTCATACATTTTCGTTCATGGTTATTTTTCCATTTTAGGTCTGTAGAACTCGAGCTCATTGTGGCTAACTGGATGAACGAACAAATTCATGCCCAGACTGGTACACACACAAATCCAGTCCATCCAGTTGTAAGTAGATACCTGTCCCTCTTCGGAGAGCCCCTGGTAGGTGTAGAGGTAGATTCACAACCTTCCTGTACAGGTTTGAGTTTAGCTGTACAGAATCCTTTTGAAATAAAGTGATAGTGGCCTATGGTCCGTCCATCTGTAAATGGTGCCTGAAGCTGGTCTGGGTTGGGGAAAATACAGTAGCGAAGGAGAGGTGATGGGCATCGTCTTCTTAATGCAGGAAATGTAAGGAAAGTTGAGGTCTCTTCCACCTCACTCATCTACGACCTCAGAGTTGTGTGGGACAATGTTTACCTTTGACCTAAACACAAGAAAGATCGTTTATTTAAACTTGAATGGTTTTCTGACACTTTCAGGACAACCCTTGTTAATGAGCATGGAGCTTGGGACCTCACTTGGATTCTAATAATAATAATAATAATATATTTTATTTATATAGCGCAAAATCTTGATAAAATCAAGTCTAAGCGCTGAGCGTATACATGCATACATACCTACATACATATGAGCGTATACATGCATACATACATGCTTACATACTTACATACATAAATCTAAGCTGAGCGTATACATGCATACATACATACATACATAAATCTAAGCGTATACATACATACATACATACATACATACGTACGCACATGCATACATAATAATTACAATATTTATATAGCGCAATTCTCGACAAAATCAAATCCAAGCGCCGAAAAGACACACACGCACACACGCACGCACGCACACACACGCACACACACACACACACACACACACACACACACACACACACACACACACACACACACACACACACACACACACACACACACACATGCATGGCCACAAATGGGAGAGAAAAGAATAAAAGCAACAAAAGCAAGAATAAAACCAATGGAAAACCACAGAGAGCACATCATATACAATTACGAGGGTTGTTCAATTTAAGATGTCACCACCCCCTTAAAAAACGTACCTCTCATCTCAGCAACTTGAAACTTTTACATCCCCTCGAAGTATTCTCCGTTGGCTAGGATGCAAAGTTCAAGCCTCCTACGCCAATTCTCAAGCGCCCTCTGATAGTCGGTTTTAGGCAGACCAGACAACTCTGATCTTACGGCTTTGGCGAGGTCTTGTACCCGGTCAAACTTACGCCCAGCGAGCTTTTCCTTCAGAACAGGGAACAGCCAGAAGTCGCATGGGGCCAAGTCGGGGCTGTAGGGTGGGTGGTCCAAAACTTGGATCCCTTGCTCGCTCAGGAAGGTTGTGGTGACCTTCGCCTTATGGGCACTGGCATTGTCATGCAGAAGAAGGGTCCTCTGGGTGCCGACGGTTGGGCGCTGCTCATGGATTTTTCCTACAACTTTGGGGAGCACAACTTGGGTATAGTAGGAGGCAGTGATTGTTGATTTCTCAGGCAAAATGTCAATTGCCACAAGGCCTTGCGTGTTGAAAAAAATAGAAAACAGTCGCTTGCGACTCTGGAATCCTGGGCGAAGAACAACTGGTCGGTCTCCGTCAGGGCCAACCCACATGCGGTTGCAGCGTTTGTTGGGGATGCCGTAGAATGTGAGCCAACTCTCATCTCCCGTCACTAAGTCACACAGTCGTTTTGGCCCGTTGGGCTCAAACTCATCGAGCAGTTTGCGTGAACATGCCACCCGCTGCTGCTTCTGATCATCACTTAAGAGATGTGGCACCCATCTTGCAGCCAGTTTTCTCATGTGAAGGTCTTTGTGCAGAATGTTGTTAATGGTGCCAATTGAAAGCTCACATGCCTCGCTTAATTCCCGCACAGTCGAATGTGGATCCTCCTCTATCAGTCTTTTCACATATGCAATGTTTTGTTCGTTCCGAGCTGGTAAAGCTCGCTCTGCACGATTACCCAATCAGATGGCACTCTACCTGCTCCTAATTGTTTGACCCACCTGCAAACTGTGCGGTAAGACACACAATCCGTTCCGTAAACAGCTTGCAAATCTGCGTGTATCTTCCTACAATCGTCACCAAGTTGTAGCCTTGTGAAAGTGTAGAAACGAAATTGCTCATTGGTGACGTCCATTTTTTTCAGGCTCAGCTATTTGAAACACATTTGTAATTACGTCATACTCCGAGTTGCGTCATGATGTCAACTTTATTTTCTGCATGCTAATCAGGTAAACTTTAAAGTTGTGTTTGGTATAAACATTTTTCTGTGCGTTGCTTCGTTTTCAAACGGCAAGCCTAGTGTCATCTTAAATTGAACAACCCTCGTATATATTAAAACAAAGTGATTCCCCTCCGAGCGGAGACAGGCTGCAGAGGGGGGTTGAGTGAGGTTAGGATTTTATGCAGAGGAGAAAAGGTGAGTTTTGAGAGCGGACTTGAAGGAGGCAAAAGTAGGTTGCTGACGGACTGAGAGAGGAAGTTTGTTCCAGGAGAGTGGACCAGAAACAGAGAAGGCTCGTGGACCATAGGTATTGAGCTTAGTGCGTGGAAAGCGAAAAGTCAGAGGATCGGAGGCAGAGCGGAGGGTACGTGAGGGAAGATAGATCTCAAGTAGGCTTGACAGGTAATCGGGGGCTGCGTTATTGAGGCTTTTGTAGCACATGGTGTCTAGTTTGTACTGTATGCGCTTTTATACAGGGAGCCAGTGAAGTTGTGCCAGGAGAGGAGATATGTGGTCAGCTTTTTTCTTTTTGAGTACAAGGCGTACAGCATTGTTTTGAATGCGCTGTAGGATGTGAATGGTGGAGGCAGGAAGACCAGACAGGAGTGAATTGCAATAGTCAATGCGAGACATTATGAAGGAGAGAACGAGTTTTGCAGTTGTTTCGACAGAGAGATACTTCCTGATCAGGCTTATACGATGGAGATGATAGTAGCAAGATCTGGCAGTTTGAGAAACAAAGTTGTTCATGGACAGGGTAGAGTCAATGCAGACACCAAGGTTTTTAGCTGAATCAGAAATTGGGACTGATGTGTTACATAATGGGAGAGAAAGAGGAGGCAGCTGGGAAAGTTTCTGACGGGTGCCAATGAGGATAGCTTCTGTCTTGTCGTCATTAAGCTGAAGTCTATTGTGTGTCATCCAGTTCTTAATGTCCGAGTAACACTCAGTGGTGCGAGTCAACAGGCGCTGTATATTATCAGGTGAGTCACTATCTCATTAATGCGCGCGCACAAACACACAAACGCACGCGCACACACACACACACACACACACACACACACACACACACACACACACACACACACACACATACACACACCAAATAAACAAACAACAGCAACAACAACAAATAGAACAATCTCTGCAGACACTTTCTTGTCAGCAGACATACACACAAACATATCGATCAATCTAAAACTTTTAGTTTGTAATAGGAGACTAAACTGACTTTTGGGAAAATAGGACTAAATCGACGAAGACTCAAACTTTTGAGAAATTAGGCCTAAATCCACGAAGACTGACCAAACTCATGGGAAAATAGGCCAAAATAAACGAAGACTCAATAAGCGTTTGGGAAATTAGGCCTAAATCCACGAAGACTACATAACATTTGTTAAAATAGCTCTAAAATAACGAAAATTAAATAACCTTTGGAAAAATAGGTATACATTAGTGGAGAATAGATTAACTTTTAGGAAATTAGATCGAAATGAATGGAGACGAAATTGATTTTTCTTTTTAGCAATATACGCCTAAATCAACCCATTTAATGATTGTTAACTTTTTCTTGTTTGCTTATTTATTATCTATTTATTTTAGGAAATTAGATCTAAATGAATGGAGACGAAATAAACCTTTTCTTTTAACCCTTTGACTCCCGCACCCTGTTCACCAACTGCAAAAACTTAACCCTTTAATTCCCTTACCCTATCCACTAGCTTCCTGCAGGTAGCTGGTGTAAAGGGTGCGAGAATCAAAGGGTTAGGTTTCTGCTTTGCGAGCATGGTTTGACAATGTAGGATGCTGGTGGACAGGGTACGGGAGTCAAAGGGTTAAGAAAAATAGGCCCAAATCATCAACATACTTGATAACTTCTGGAACATGGATTAAAGATTGTTAATTTTCTTCTTCTTTAGTTTTCTTTTTTCTTAGATAAAAAAACAACAACAAAAACCAACAACAATCAAAAACAACTATTCATTCTTCAGGTAAAAAAATCCTAAACGAACGCTATGTACCCTGACGAAGTTGATACCACCAGTCCAGCCGACTCTGTGGTTCACTCAGTTAGGTCCCTGACGGGCTGGCAACATAATGACACACAAGTAACTTGTTACACCAACATGTCAGTCCTGTTACTGGCACGTGCAGATCGTGAGCAACAACATCAGATCGATCGTGGCTATCACATTTCTATTTTGGCAACCTGACTCAAAGAGATTGCCAGCTTTCAATCGAACTCGAAACCAGAAACACACGGGGAAAAATAAAAAAAATAGTTAGAAGATGTATTTGATTGACGAAACAAGATAGCCCTACATTTTCGGGAGTTATTATTATTATTGTTAATAATAATAATAACAATATCATTATTATTATAGTTATTATTATTATTATCATTGTTGTTGTTGTTATCATTATTATTATTGTTATTATCATTACTATTATTATTATCATTATTATTATTGTTATTATCATTACTATTATTATTATCATTATTATTATCTTATTATTATTGTTATTATTATCAATAGTGTCATTATATGTTATCATCATCACCATCACCATCACCATCACTATCATCATCATGATTATTATTATTATTATTGTTGTTGTTGTTGTTGTTGTTATTGTTTTAATCTCAGCCGGCTGGGCCTAGCCATGT
>JAPXFY010002066.1:27500-30040 GCA_030674185.1 Monoplex corrugatus
TGCACTTAATACATGTATCCAATTATCAGCCCTAAGAGAAAGTATGCAAGACTTTAACGAACATATACTGGTGAATGGACCAGCAAGGCAGAAATTGATAGAAAGAAATGACAGAAAGCAAAGGAACAAGGCAGAAACAAAGAGAGTGACAGAAAAAAAAAGAAATTTCTGGCACAGAATTTCCAGAAGGTGGGGATACTATTTATACCTAAAGAGGCCCCGACATCCCCACGGGGTGGGGGTTGGGGGGTGAAGCAAGGTTGTATGCATACAAGTACTTCGTTTTTCTACATCAGCTAACCGTCTGCCCTTTGAGCAAAGCATAACCTGCTCTGAAGTCTTTTATTGATATATACTTTATCGCTGCTATTACGGCTTGAATTTCGTGTATCTTCTCAAAACCAAGCAAGTATTACCATTTTGATACAAATACCCAGTACAACATGTTTCTCAGTGTTTTCTATTATTTTTTTTATGGTTGTTATAGCTAATAAATAAAGCCTTCTCTCTCCTTGATTTTCTCTCTCTTTCACACACACACACACACACACACACACACACACACACACACACACACACACACACACACACACACACACACACACACACACACACACATACACACACACACCCCCTCCCACATATATATATATATATATATATATATATATATATATATACTCACGCACATACCTACAATCACATATACACATACACATACCTACACACACACACACATATACACGCAAGTACCTACACGCACACACACACACACACACACACACACACACTCACACACACACACACACACACACACACACACACACACACACATATATACCCTCCCACATATATATACATATATACACACACACACATACCTACAATCACATATACACATACACATATCTGCACACACACACACACACACACACACACACACATACCTATACACACACACACACACACACACACACACACACACACACACACATACCCTCCCACATATATATATATATATATATATATATATATACACACACACACATACCTACAATCACATATCCACATACATGTACACATACCTACACACACACACACATATACACGCACGTACCTATACACACACACACACACACACACACACACACACACACATACGGTATATATATATATATACATGTATATGTATATACATGTATATATATAATTATAGAGAGAGAGACACACACACACACACATAGACTCACACATGTACACATACATACGTACATGTATACATGTAATACAAGCCACACATACGCACACACGTTATACTGAAAATGTCCACCATCTACCGTCTCTTATGATGAGGCGGTCACGTGAGCAAGTGAACCCTGAAGGAGTTATCCAATCAGTGACTCTCATTCCTATGACGTCACCCTCATCAGGTCCTCGGATGACCCACGCGCATCTGAAACGAAAACAGGTCTATGTTCATTAATCGCTCAATATCACTTGTAATCAAACTTGTTGTTCTAGACAAATATAAACAATTTAGCCGACCGTTATTATTAAAATATGTTTATGAACATTCAAGGTGTACCCTCTCAAACATTTTCAAATTTTAGACCACAGTCACGCCTCAGAATAGGTGATACGCATCTAAACTTATTCATTCATAAATTCTCATGGGCCAGACATATGAGAATGATGATACTTTAAGAATATACACAAAACCAGGAGAAATATCCACTCAAGTCTTTCCAGATTTTAGGCCATAGTCTCGCCTCAAAGTAGGTCATACGCAGTTAAACTTACTCATTCGCGAGTTCTCGTGGACTGGGCTTACGATGATGATGACGATTTAATAACATACACAAAACCAGTGACTTTCGAGCAAACAAACAAACGAACAAACAAACAAACAAATAAAAACAAATAAACAACAAATAAACAAGCAAACAAACAACAAACAAACAAACAAACAAACAAAAACAAACAAACAAACAAAAGAGAGAGCAACTTCTTGCAGCTTCCCTGACAATACAAGGACAATAACTGCTACTGCTACTACTACTATTTCTACTACTATTCTACTACTGCTACTAACTGCTGCTGCTGCTACTACTACTACTATCACCATCATCATCACGACCGCTATTCCCTCCACTATTAATTTTATCAGTAGTACTTCCACCACAGCTACTTCAATAACTGCTATTTCCACCATTGCACTTCCATCACCACCACTATACTACCACCACCACTACTACCACCACCACTACTTCCTCTACCGCTAATTCCTCCACCACTTCTTCCACCACCACTACATCAACACCACTACTTCCACCACTACTACCACCACCACAACTATCACCACCACAATACAACCATCACCACTACTACCACCACCACAACCACCACCACCACTACTACCACCACCTCTACCATTACTTCCACCACTACTACCACCACCACTACTACCACCACCACTACTACCACCACCACTACTACCACCATCACTACTACCACCACCACTACTACCACCACCACCACTA
>JAPXFY010002067.1:0-2500 GCA_030674185.1 Monoplex corrugatus
TTGTCTTGCTTTCTCTGTTCTAATTCTATTTCCTTGTCTTGCTTTCTCTGTTCTAATTCTATTTCCTTGTCTTGCTTTCTCTGTTCTAATTCTATTTCCTTGTCTTGCTTTCTCTGCTCTAATTCTATTTCCTTGTCTTGCTTTCTCTGCTCAATTCTATTTCCTTGTCTTGCTTTCTCTGTTCTAATTCTATTTCCTTGTCTTGCTTTCTCTGTTCTAATTCTATTTCCTTGTCTTGCTTTCTCTGTTCTAATTCTATTTCCTTGTCTTGCTTTCTCTGCTCTAATTCTATTTCCTTGTCTTGCTTTCTCTGCTCTAATTCTATTTCCTTGTCTTGCTTTCTCTGCTCTAATTCTATTTCCTTGTCTTGCTTTCTCTGCTCTAATTCTATTTCCTTGTCTTGCTTTCTCTGCTCTAATTCTATTTCCTTGTCTTGCTTTCTCTGCTCTAATTCTATTTCCTTGTCTTGCTTTCTCTGTCTAATTCTATTTCCTTGTCTTGCTTTCTCTGCTCTAATTCTATTTCCTTGTCTTGCTTTCTCTGCTCTAATTCTATTCTTGTCTTGCTTTCTCTGTCTATTCATTTCCTTGTCTTGCTTTCTCTGCTCTAATTCTATTTCCTTGTCTTGCTTTCTCTGCTCTAATTCTATTTCCTTGTCTTGCTTTCTCTGCTCTAATTCTATTTCCTTGTCTTGCTTTCTCTGTTCTAATTCTATTTCCTTGTCTTGCTTTCTCTGCTCTAATTCTATTTCCTTGTCTTGCTTTCTCTGCTCTAATTCTATTTCCTTGTCTTGCTTTCTCTGCTCTAATTCTATTTCCTTGTCTTGCTTTCTCTGCTCTAATTCTATTTCCTTGTCTTGCTTTCTCTGCTCTAATTCTATTTCCTTGTCTTGCTTTCTCTGCTCCAATTCTATTTCCTTGTCTTGCTTTCTCTGTTCTAATTCTATTTCCTTGTTTTTGCTTTCTCTGCTCTAATTCTATTTCCTTGTCTTGCTTTCTCTGCTCTAATTCCTTTTAATTGAGCGAGTTCTCTCTCCTGTTTCCGGTGTTCTGGCAAACCATCCTGAATGTAAGTAATCAAACCCTTACAAACCCAACTCTTCCCCTTCTATTCTAAGCTCAGCTGCCAATCTTCGTACGTTTCCTTTAGTAGCCTGAGATGTAATCTCTTGTTCTGATGATTTCTCACCGAAACCTTCAGCCACATCTGACAGGCTTTCCTCTTTCTGTTCGTCACCCATGATTTACGAATACCAAGTCTCAAAAGAAAATTCTAGAATAGCATAAAACGTAATAATGCAACGAAAAAGAAACTGCAACAGTTTAAAAAAAAAGAATTCTCCGAAGATAAATACTTTCAAAAGTATTGAACAATAAATCACAATAAATAGGCCAGGGAATTTCAGGAAAACTAATTACTGAATATACGTTTAATTGAAAGAATTCACCTTAATCACAAGGCTGGAAGTAGTACCCTTTCAAAAAAAAATTAAAGTGCACTGGCAGGCTCGCCAAATGTACTGAACGGGTTACAGAGTTCAATGGTTCTTTTAAGGTCCACTGTAAGAAAATAACTCACATTATGTTTCACACAGTGCACACTTTACTAACTCCTTCCAACCTTGAATGAAACCAGTGACAAAGAATTACAACACAAAAACAAGTTTATTTTTAACATACAAAAGGATAATATTGAATAATGAAAACATTACTTCCTCGCTTCACACACTCATACAAATCACACAAACATTCATTTCCTTCATTCATCCATCATGGACATTACCGACTATGAGGGACTTTGACACAAGGACGACATTGAATACTCATTTCAAAAGAAATAACGATGGCGGAGACAACGACGAGACGGCGACGGCGATGGCAACAGCAGTGACGGCGACGACAGTCCCCTCACTACGACCGACTTCCGTCAGCCCGAGCACGTCCACAGGAGGGAGGGAGGGTCCAGGCCACCAAACCCATCGTCAGCCATCTTGTCATTTGAATCCAAGTATCAAACAAATTAAGCTGTTGCTCTGCCTCTGTCTCTCTCTGTCTGCACCGGTTGGCAACTAAAAGCAGACTGACAACTTATTGCAAGCCCAAGCATACTGTTCCGAAGTGACACTGTGCAGAACGAATATCTCGTGCACAGTTCACTGCATGCAAGTGCGTTGTATCCAAAATACCGGCATCCGGTGTAGGTTTTCTGTTATGCTCCCCGATCAGGTCATGTTACATATGTGTTATGTATATATGTATGTATGTATGTATGTATGTATGTATGTATGTATGTATGTATGTATGTATGTATTATGTATGTATGTATGTTATGTATGTATGTATGTATGTATGGATTATGTATGTATGTATGTATGTATGCATGTGTGTATGTATGTTAATGATGATATGTATGGGTGCATGTTATGTATGTAATGATATGTATTAGTATGTATGTATGTATGGATGGATGTATGGATGTATGTATGTATATATTGGATATA
>JAPXFY010002067.1:12500-20000 GCA_030674185.1 Monoplex corrugatus
GCTGATGACATCTGGGTAATTTCTCCACTCTGGGAGGTCTGCTGTACACTCCCAGTCGACTGCTCCATCCAGAAGACCCTTTGGCAATGTGCTGGTTGTCATAGCCCTTTCGGGCCAGACCTGTTTCCCTCCTGCTTTGTAGAACGTTGTCATAGCAATTGGTGCGTTTGGGGTCATGGTTTTTTCGCTAACCACATCTGTGATCACTTTCAGAACTTGGTTGTGCCTCCATGTATACCTTCCTTGGGCTAGCGCTACTTTGCAAGAGCTTAGGACATGTTCCACTGTTTGTTTCTTCTGACAGAGCGGACATGCTGGGTCGTCTGCTTTCCCCCATTTCACTAAGTTTGCATTCGAGGGGAGCAGGTCATATACAGATCTGAGGAGGAAGCTTATCCTTAGAGGAGCCATGTGCCACATATCGTTCCAGCTGAGACTTCTTTGGAGTGCACTGTCCCATGTTGTCCATTGCCCCTGTTGACCTTGCTGGACTGCCTTCTGCACTCTTTTGACATCTTCTTCTTCCTTCAACTCCTGTATGATCATGTCTCTTTTTTCCTTCCCTTTGGCTTTGGACCACCACTGCATTTTTGTTGCTCCCAGTCCCTGTCTGTTGGTTTGCGTGTGTCCAATTATTTCTTTGATGCTGAGGTTTCTCTTGGCATTGTTTACAGCCTCTTGGACTTTCCACTTTCTGCCAGTTCTCAGCTTTGGATGAACTGCTCTCACGATATTGTCCTCCGATTCCTCCAGCATGCTCAACAGTCTTGCTTTTCCAACTTTGTATTCCTCCACTATGGATTTCAGAGGTAGCTTCAGCATTGCTTGACGACAGTAGAATGCAACATCAGTGAGACCAGGTGGGACACCGAGCCATTTCTTGTGTATTTGTTGATTTTGGCTTCCATTGCTTCGACTGTGCTGGTGCAAATGTCATAGATTAGCAGTGGCCACAGCAGCTTTGGTATCAGCATGAACTGTAGACACCAGACTTTGTATTTGCCTGGCAGTCCGCAGTTATCTATTTTCTTCAGGCCTTCTTCTGCTGTTTGCTTGGTTTCACATCCCCTTTGTGTGTCTTTCAGGGAGTCATCATACCATCTTCCGAGACTTTTTACTGGCTCTTCTGTGACAGTGGGGATGGCTTGGTTGGCTACCATGAATTTGACTGAATCTGCCACTTTTCCTTTTCGCAGTGAGAGACTTCGGGATTTCTTAGGTTTGAACCTCATTCTTGAAGAGGCCACCAGCTCATCCAGCTGCTTTAAGATTTGGTGTGTCTCTTCCTCATCCGTGGACAAGACTGTTGTGTCATCCATGAAAGCTTTCAGAGGAGGCATCTGGTATCCATCTCCCAGATTCACTGGACCTGAACTCTTCATTGCAGCTTTCAAGATGACTTCCATTGCCAACACGAACAGTATGGGAGAGATTGCACAGCCCATTGCAATGCCCACCTCTAGGTCTATCCAGTCCGTGGTGTATTCTTTGGTAGAGAACCGCATTGAGAACCCTTGGAAATACTTCCTCAGCATTGTTCGGATGTTTTCTGGGATGTGATACATTTCAAGAGCCAGCTGGATCATGTCGTGTGGAACTGATCCATATGCATTCGCCAGATCAAGCCAAACTACGTCAATGTCTCTCTTCTCTGTTCTTGCTTTTTGGATGGCATCCCAAATCAACGTGGCATGTTCCAAGCATCCAGGCATTCCTGGTATGCCTCCCTTTTGGACTGACATATCCAGATACTTGTTTTCAGTCAGGTATTTTGTCAATCTTGCTGCCATAACAGAGAAGAAGATTTTCCCCTCGACGTTCAGAAGTGATATTGGCCTGAACTGATTGATGCTGCTGGAGTTCTGCTCCTTCGGAATGTACACTCCTTCAGCTCTCATCCATTGGTCGCTGATCTTCTGGTTCCTCCATGCTGATCGAATCATCTTGTGGAGCCACTCGAGCACTTTTGGGCATTTCTTGTAGAGCAGGTATGGTATTCCGTTTGGTCCAGGTGCTGACTTGGCTCTGGCTTTCTTTACTACGTTCTTCACTTCATCCAGTGTTGGTGGTTTGTTATTGAATTTTCCTTTTGGCGCTGCAGGCCAAATCAGATTTTGGATTTCAAGTGGTGCCTCGCGCTGAGAATCGGAATATGTTTCCCTGAGATGCTGCTCTAGGGTTTCCTTGCCCACTGTGAGAGTCCCTGATTTGGGTTGTTCAAACAGCTTTCTTGCAAAGTCAAAGGGATCTTTGAAGAAACGATCTTGAGTCTTCTTCTTTTTGCTCTTTCTTCGCCTTGCTGATTCCACTTTGCTGAGAGCATTGTGTTTGGCCTTCAGATCTTTCCAGAGTTCCAGGAGCCCTTGCTTCTCGAATTCTGAGGCAGTTTTCATTCGCTTTTTAAGCTTCCTTTTCTCCCCCCCCCCCCCCCCCCAGTGTTTTTAAAATAGGAGAATATTTTGGGTTTAAAAAGAAGGAAAAATATGAAATTGTGAATGAAACAGCTTTTGTTTGTCTCAGAAATTTCTGAAAGAGGGAGATGTCTGTGGTCGTGTTTTTCACTTCCCTTGTCTCCAAAAGATAATATAAGGGGCAACATCCTGCTTTTAAAATCTCAGTAAAGGATTTTCCATACCCTACCCCTACCCCTACTCCCACCCCACGAAAGAAAAAAAATAAAGAGAGAAAAAGGGAACCGACAGCAACAGAGAGAGAGAGAGTCAGGACAGAGGGACAGAGACAGAGACAGAGACAGACATACAGAGCAGAGACAGAGAGACAATGGGGACGGGGAGACAGACAGACAGGACAGAGAAAGACAGACAGACAGACAGACAGAGAAAAGACAGAGAAAAGACAGAGAGGGGAGGGGAGAGAGGAGAGAGGTAGAGGGGGGAGAGACAGATACAGAGATAGATAGGGGGAGACATGAAGAATTGATCAACCAATTAGAAAGACCCAATATTGAGGGAAAAAAGTCTACGAATAATCTGAAATATGTACGGGGAACAAACAGCTGCAATGGGAATAGAAAACGTTTGTAAAACTTTCCAAAAACCCCAAAAGAGGGAGTCAGACAGGGTTGTGTTTTTATCCCCCAGATCTGTTTTCACTTTGCAGTGAAAACATCATGAGAAAAAAAAGAGAAGACCCTGGATTAAAGCTCGGATGAAAAAATGATGAACAATATTCGATACGCAGATGACACCGTGCTAATTGCAGAAAATGAAAGGGACCTACAAACCTTTTGAATGCACTAGAAATAGAAAGCAAAGGTAGGAGGTTGGAGCTAAAAAACACAGGAAGACTGAAGTCATGGTGATCAGTGAAAAACACGAAATCCCCTTATGCAAAAAATAACAACAAACGGCACAACCTTGACACAGGTTAATAAGTTCAATACCTGCGAACGATCATTTCACCAGGGCGGCAGATGACATCAGAAATAGCCAGCAGGGAAACGGCCAAGCCAAAACAGCATTCAATAAGATGAAAAGCATTCTTACCAAAAAAATGCCTATCGGTTAACATCAAGAAGAGAGTTTTTAAATGTTAATAGAACCAATTTACGGTTCTGAGGCGTGGACGGTCAACAAGCAAAAACCAGAACAAGATTGAGGCAGCCGAGATGTTGATTCTAAAAAGAATGTAGAGAGTTCCATGGCAGCATAGAAAACCAACGAGACAGTCTTGAAGGAGGCAGACACAAAATCAGTAAAGAAACTCTATGGGAGAGCTAGACAACAGAAGGTCTTCAGAGAAGTAACCCCTTTAGACAAGTGTTTCGGCCTGAATTCCTTACACTCTCGGGGGGCCGGGCCACATCCAGGTCATGACTCCTGGATGCCCTTCTGCTGTTGTCTATTTTTTTTTTTTTTTTCTTCCCACGCCGGGGATCGAACCTGGGCGATTCTGCGCTTCAGAACTGCGGTACGCGGTTTTTACCAATGTGCTAACGGGCACACATCATCTGTAGGGAATTTAATCCTTATGAAGTTCACTTTTTTGGTTCCTCCTTGCCCAGATCCAGCTTGAGCTCCTTTCTGCTGCCTCTGCCATCGCTTTAAGGGCTCTAGTCCTCTTCTTCCCAGAAATGGCGAGTTGTTTCATGAGATCATAAGCGGAGGTGCCCACAAACCCTCTTGCCCCGACCTCTATGGCGAAGATTTTGACCCGCAGACCTGCTTTCTTCAGGGTGCTGGCAAGACCGGCGTATTTTTCGGTCTTGTAGATATGTGCTTCTTCCATTCTGCTTTCGTATGGCACAGTGAGTTCTATCAGAATCACTTGTTTCGAGGAGTCAGAGTGGAGAGCGATGTCTGGTCTCATGCCTGTCTTGCTGATGACATCTGGGTAATTTCTCCACTCTGGAGGTCTGCTGTACACTCCCAGTCGACTGCTCCATCCAGAAGACCCTTTGGCAATGTGCTGGTTGTCATAGCCCTTTCGGGCCAGACCTGTTTCCCTCCTGCTTTGTAGAACGTTGTCATAGCAATTGGTGCGTTTGGGGTCATGGTTTTTTCGCTAACCACATCTGTGATCACTTTCAGAACTTGGTTGGGGCCTCCATGTATACCTTCCTTGGGCTAGCGCTACTTTGCAAGAGCTTAGGACATGTTCCACTGTTTGTTTCTTCTGACAGAGCGGACATGCTGGGTCGTCTGCTTTCCCCCATTTCACTAAGTTTGCATTCGAGGGGAGCAGGTCATATACAGATCTGAGGAGGAAGCTTATCCTTAGAGGAGCCATTTTGCCACATATCGTTCCAGCTGAGACTTCTTTGGAGTGCACTGTCCCATGTTGTCCATTGCCCCTGTTGACCTTGCTGGACTGCCTTCTGCACTCTTTTGACATCTTCTTCTTCCTTCAACTCCTGTATGATCATGTCTCTTTTTTTCCTTCCCTTTGGCTTTGGACCACCACTGCATTTTTGTTGCTCCCAGTCCCTGTCTGTTGGTTTGCGTGTGTCCAATTATTTCTTTGATGCTGAGGTTTCTCTTGGCATTGTTTACAGCCTCTTGGACTTTCCACTTTCTGCCAGTTCTCAGCTTTGGATGAACTGCTCTCACGATATTGTCCTCCGATTCCTCCAGCATGCTCAACAGTCTTGCTTTTCCAACTTTGTATTCCTCCACTATGGATTTCAGAGGTAGCTTCAGCATTGCTTGACGACAGTAGAATGCAACATCAGTGAGACCAGGTGGGACACCGAGCCATTTTCTTGTGTATTTGTTGATTTTGGCTTCCATTGCTTCGACTGTGCTGGTGCAAATGTCATAGATTAGCAGTGGCCACAGCAGCTTTGGTATCAGCATGAACTGTTTGACACCAGACTTTGTATTTGCCTGGCAGTCCGCAGTTATCTATTTTCTTCAGGCCTTCTTCTGCTGTTTGCTTGGTTTCACATCCCCTTTGTGTGTCTTTCAGGGAGTCATCATACCATCTTCCGAGACTTTTTACTGGCTCTTCTGTGACAGTGGGGATGGCTTGGTTGGCTACCATGAATTTGACTGAATCTGCCACTTTTCCTTTTCGCAGTGAGAGACTTCGGGATTTCTTAGGTTTGAACCTCATTCTTGAAGAGGCCACCAGCTCATCCAGCTGCTTTAAGATTTGGTGTGTCTCTTCCCTCATCCGTGGACAAGACTGTTGTGTCATCCATGAAAGCTTTCAGAGGAGGCATCTGGTATCCATCTCCCAGATTCACTGGACCTGAACTCTTCATTGCAGCTTTCAAGATGACTTCCATTGCCAACACGAACAGTATGGGAGAGATTGCACAGCCCATTGCAATGCCCACCTCTAGGTCTATCCAGTCCGTGGTGTATTCTTTGGTAGAGAACCGCATTGAGAACCCTTGGAAATACTTCCTCAGCATTGTTCGGATGTTTTCTGGGATGTGATACATTTCAAGAGCCAGCTGGATCATGTCGTGTGGAACTGATCCATATGCATTCGCCAGATCAAGCCAAACTACGTCAATGTCTCTCTTCTCTGTTCTTGCTTTTTGGATGGCATCCCAAATCAACGTGGCATGTTCCAAGCATCCAGGCATTCCTGGTATGCCATCCCTTTTGGACTGACATATCCAGATACTTGTTTTCAGTCAGGTATTTTGTCAATCTTGCTGCCATAACAGAGAAGAAGATTTTCCCCTCGACGTTCAGAAGTGATATTGGCCTGAACTGATTGATGCTGCTGGAGTTCTGCTCCTTCGGAATGTACACTCCTTCAGCTCTCATCCATTGGTCGCTGATTTTTCTGGTTCCTCCATGCTGATCGAATCATCTTGTGGAGCCACTCGAGCACTTTTGGGCATTTCTTGTAGAGCAGGTATGGTATTCCGTTTGGTCCAGGTGCTGACTTGGCTCTGGCTTTCTTTACTACGTTCTTCACTTCATCCAGTGTTGGTGGTTTGTTATTGAATTTTCCTTTTGGCGCTGCAGGCCAAATCAGATTTTGGATTTCAAGTGGTGCCTCGCGCTGAGAATCGGAATATGTTTCCCTGAGATGCTGCTCTAGGGTTTCCTTGCCCACTGTGAGAGTCCCTGATTTGGGTTGTTCAAACAGCTTTCTTGCAAAGTCAAAGGGATCTTTGAAGAAACGATCTTGAGTCTTCTTCTTTTTGCTCTTTCTTCGCCTTGCTGATTCCACTTTGCTGAGAGCATTGTGTTTGGCCTTCAGATCTTTCCAGAGTTCCAGGAGCCCTTGCTTCTCGAATTCTGAGGCAGTTTTCATTCGCTTTTTAAGCTTCCTTTTCTCCCTCCGGATGCTCTCCATCTGTTGCTGTCTTCTGGATTTCTGGGGAGGCGTTTTTGTCTTTGGCTGCTTCACTCCATAAGTGTCCCTGCAGATAGAGTATATGATGTCTCCGTATGTGTCAAGTTTGTGTTCCAGCGTACTGTTCCCTATTAGCGCATTCAGCTTAAGGACAAGTTCCTCATCTAATTTCTCCCATTGTTCTTTTGCACCGGCAGGCGGCAAATTGAGTTTTCCACGTTTGGCGTTAAGAGCTTGTGCAAAATCCGCATCAGAACCGTCAGCGTGGATGTCCTTGGCACTATGGTTTAATTCCTGGCCTTGGTCATCCAACGTCTCACCTGCTATCGCAGTGCGCTGCTGCTGGTTCGTATGTGTCTTCAAACAGCCCATTTTTGTCCTGTGGATCTTCATGCCGCGTTTGGTGGTGAATCTCCTTCCACACGCACACGGAAATTCCAACTGGTCATCAATCATGGTCCGTTGTGCGTTTCCAGTCGTGATGGAGTCAGTGCCGATGGATTCATCATTCTCTCCCCCTTTCGGTGAATCCTGGGAGCATCTTTCATTTGGAAAACTCGTGGCATGTTATCAAAGGCAAGGTGGGAAGCCAACCCACAAAGCCCGCAGATCTAGTCTTTCCCAGTGTCCTTCGGTCTTTCCCGAATGTCCTCCGAACTATTCCCGGAAGTCAATGGACTGACCATGTGCAGGTAGAAAGAAACTCTAGGGAGAGCTAGA
>JAPXFY010002067.1:27500-30033 GCA_030674185.1 Monoplex corrugatus
GAAAGGATCTCTCGGCAGATTTTCAAGGTCATGTGACCGGGCTTTCAGCATGCGCATACGCCATTTCTCTACGGCACTGAGGACGGTGGTCGTAGCGTCGTCGTGGTGTTCCAGGGCCGGCGCCATGGAGAAACTGTGCATCTTGTGCATGGCCATCAACTTGGCGTTGCCTGGGCGGGTGGGAAGGGTGGGGGTGCCGACGTGGGGGTCTTGCGGTAGGAGGAAGCGGCGAAGGAACGGGTGAAGGCCGTGGTGTCGCCGGACTTTCGGTACTGGTGTCGGTACCAGACTCTCTTCAGTTCCCCATGCACCTGAACACAACAAGCATGTTGATGATTAGGACAACAATGGTTTTGGTAAACCGTCTGATTGGAATTCATTGTCTGCTGACCTGCAGGATCTTCCCATCCGTTTTTTCTCCACCCCCCCCCCCTCCTCTCCCATTTTCTACGCCACCTTGATTGACCACAAAAGCTGGCACAGTTTTTACAATATGATGACGATGAGAATGATATTCATGAAGCTATGGATTTCCATCTAGGATTGATATTGCGTGACAGGGCTGTACTCTACGCTTTACTGTCATAATACATCTTGGCGTCAATCAGGCCCGAGAGATACAGACACCTGCAATGCTGGTCAGAACATTTGAGAAACGCCTTCAATGACGTCTCCGAGAAGTGGATAAGACTCCACTGTGTGGTCCCAGTCTTCCCAATGAGCCCATAGCACGCCCAACTCTGGGTTGGAGCCGAAAAATCCCACGATGATTTTACGAAGGGTCTAGTAAAGATTCGAAACCACAGCATTTCAATCGGTGGTCAGTTGCGATAACAACTACACCACGACGACTGAATTCCCAAACTTTCTTATTTCAAGTCACAAATTAAAAAAAAAAAGCTGGTTAAACATGCATCTCTTCCATTTTTTCATGAAAATGTTCGTTTCTGCCTTCATTCCTTCCTTTCTTGTTTCTTTTCTTCCTTTCTTTTATTCATCATTCATTCATTGATGCATTCATTTATTCATTCATTCACCTATTCATTCACTTATAGCCTCTGTGTCTCTAATGCCTCTTGCATGCAAACACATTGATCCACATATACACACACACAATAAAAGGCACACACACACACACACACACACACACACACACACACACACACACACCACACACACACACACACACACTCACGCACACACGCACACACACACACACGCACACACACATGAACACATTCTGAAAGAAATAGAAAACTAAAGCCCATATACAACATCCGGAAAGACAGTCTACAATGACTCATCGTCATCATCAGGTGCCTTGCCGCATGGCGTTGGCGATCATGGACTTCCATCTGTCTCTATCTCTCGTTGCCCCTAGCATCTCTCCAACCCTCCTTGTCCCCAGCCACTCTGCAAGTCCGTCCAGCATTTTCTCCCTGGGTCTACCCGGTGCTTCCTTTCCCTCCAGCTTTCCCATTGTGACCAGGTGCTCCAAATCCCCCTTCCTCATAAAATGGCCTATAAATGTTGCCTGTCTTTTGCTAATCTTCCTTATGAGTGATCTACTTGTGTCTGCCTCCATCAAGACTGTCTCGTTTGTTTTCTTTGCTGTCCATGGAACTCTCAACATTCTTCTTAGAAACCACATCACGGCTGCCTCAATCTTGTTCTGGCTTTGTTTGTTGACTGTCCACGCCTCACATCCGTACAACAGTACTGGTTCTATATAACAATGACTACCTCAACAAATCTTACCTCTTCGTTTAGGAGGCAGAACAAGAGGGCCAGCAAGAAACCCTGGGGAAAAAAAGAAAGGATATTTGAAAGATGCATCATCATCATCATCATCATCATCATCATCGTCGTCGTCGTCGTCGTCGTCGTCGTCGTCGTCGTCTCTCATCATCATCATCATCATCATCATCATCATCATCATCATCATCATCATCATCATCATCATCATCATCATCATCATTATTATTATATATAGTATAGTAGTAGTAGTAGTAGTAGTAGTAGTAGTAGTAGTAGTAGTATAGTAGTAGTAGTAGTAGTAGTAGTAGTAGTAGTAATATATTATTATCATTATTATTATTATCATTATTATTATTATTATCATATTATTATTTGTTATTATTATTATTATTATTATTATTATTATTATTATTATTATTATTTTATTATTATATTATCCATATCATTATTATCACTATTTTGGACTGTGGTCTCAGTGCAATATCAGGGGACTGAAAAACGCAAATATACAATGAGAATGCGTGTTTAACCCTTTGACTCCAGTACCCTGTCCACCAGCATCCTGCACTGTCAACCATACCAGCAAAGCAAAAACTTAACCCTTTGATTCCCTCACCCTATCCACCAGCTTCCTGAAGGAAACTGGTGGATATGGTGAGGGAGCTAAAGGGTTAAGTTTTTGCAGTTGGTGGACAGGGTGCTGGAGTCAAAGGATTAATTAACAGAACAAATAAAGACAGACACACATATTGGACATCAAACAAGAAAGAATGAA
>JAPXFY010000206.1:0-5000 GCA_030674185.1 Monoplex corrugatus
TTCCTTTGTTAATTCATTGGTTAATAAATAGTCTGAGTCTGAGTCTGAGTCTGATATTCCTACCCATCTCTGCACAGTATGGCGTATTCCCTCCCAATCCATCTCTGTACTGTATGGTGTTCCTACTCATCTCTGCATAGTGTGGCGTATTCCCTTCTAATCCATCACTGTACTGCATGGTGCTCCTACCCATCTCTGCACTATATGATATTCCTACCCATCTCTGCACTGTATGGCGTATTCCCTTCCTACCCATCTCTGCTATGAATGGCGGATTTCCTTCCTAACCATCTCTGCCGTATTACTGCTCAGTTAAAATCTGCTGAAAATATCTATTTTTAAAATCAGCCCATAAACTCGTCCACACAACCTCTCTCTGAGTCTCTGTCTGTCTCTCTCTCCCTCTCTTTTTTCTCTCTCTCTCCTGCCCCCCCCCCCCCCTCTTTCTCTCTGTATTAATGGTGAAATTTCCTACTTTATTTTTTCTGTTACTTTTGTTTCTTTTCTTTGGATTTTAAAATTCATATGTAGTGCCTCTCCTTCTTACCCTCCCCCTTTATATATATATATATATATATATATATATATATACACATACATATATATAGATACACACACACACACACACACACACACACACACACACACACACACACACATATATATATATATATATATATATATAACATAGACTATCTACTAATATCTATATCGTTGCAAAATAAAGCTCACTTTATTCTTTTCATTTCATCTCTCTCTCTCTTTCTCTCTCCCCCTCCCTCCCCCTCTCTCTCCATTTCCAATTAGCTCAGATGGTTTGATACCATGCTTATAACGAGTAGATCGTAAGTTCAAACCCTAAAGTGGGCCACAGGATTTTTCACTGCTGTGACAGTGAACCAGTCAGAACATTGGACTTCCAATCAGGAGGTCTGAATGCAACACCGCATGGCAGAGCCTGGCGGATAAAGGAAAGAGTCCCCCCCCCCCCCCCCCCCCCTCCAAAAAAAAAAAAAAAAAAAAATCTGCCGAGTGAACACAATCATATGAAGACCTACTAGTGGCTGAATTTCCTTTATGTTCATGGGCGTGCAAGAGCATCAAATATGCAGGTTATAGATCCCGCAATCCGTATCAGCCTTCGGCCACTTATGGAAACATGAACACAACCAGAATGCACGTCTCCATGTTTCAGAACTCCCATTCCCACAGTTCTGCACTCCCCCCCCCCCCCCTACACCTTGCCAGTGCACTGCATTCAGCCTGCCAAATAATAGCTATATAACTTGCTAGAGTGCATATGGAATTGTCCGAGTGCCGCAAACTCTCTTGAACAAACTACTAACTTCGAACAAACTTTCAGTCTGTTCCTTCTAAAAATTACCAAACCAGTTCATTTCCTACAAGGTTGGTCGCTATGTGTTCAATTGGAAGCAATAGGCATCCGCTTGCACTGGCTCCAAGCCAGTTTCTTTTTACTCTTATTGTTGCTTAAAGCCCGGCTGACTATGTACAGCCATATCAGGACTGTAATCATTACAATGCACGTACAGTCTTTCAACAGGGAAAAAAAAAAAAAAGAAAAAGAAAATCAAGTACACACATCAATGCATTCGAGTACATAATCCAAGGAGACGTCCCTGGCGCCGACCATTCACGTCAACTTCATCACACAGGGGATTTAAAAAACATACCTGAATACAAATTTAAACATAATTGAGGACTCTGAAACATATCTAAGAAGGGTCTAAATTACCTAAAACTGCTTCTGCATATCTCACTTCCCCAGAGCCAAAAATGCACTTAATACATGTACTCAATTATTAGTCCAAAGAAAAAGTACGTAAGACTTTATCAAACACATGCAAGTGAATGGACCAGAAAGGCAGAAAATGATAGGAAGAAATGACAGAACGCATAGGAACAAGATAGAAACAAAGAGTGACAGCACAGAATTTCCAGAAGGTGGGGATACAGTTTATACTCAAAGAGCCCCCCTCCCCCCCCCCCGGCATCCCCACGGGGGGCTCCAAACCAGTAGAATGATGGATGCGATAATGACAGAACCGTTACAAATTAAGCAGGTTCAATGACGTTGCTAAGTTCATGGTGAATTGAATGAAAGGTTGAAGAAGGTGGGTGCATGGGGTGAGGGCGGAGAGGCACACAGAAAACGAGAGAATGAGTCAAAATTCAGCAGGAATGAACAGACAGATGGGTAGACAAGCAGAGAGACAATATCATGTCTCACTCTCTTTAACATATACCCGACCTTCCAAAACGCACATACATACGCATATTCTGAGATATATATATATCTATATATCTATATATATATATATATATATATATATATATATATATATATATATATATATAGAGAGAGAGAGAGAGAGAGAGAGAGAGAGAGAGAGAGAGAGAGAGAGAGAGTGAGACCCAAGACCACGTCAGATCAATTGCTAACCATCTCCACTACCTGTATTTCCTACCCTCAAAATAAATAACACCTACACCCACACACAAACGCATGCACGCACGCACGCACACACACACAAACACACACACGCACACAATCACACAGAGCTGTTAACTCGTAAATTTCAAAACCAGGAGCATGTAACTACTGGAGACGTCCAAACAAACAGCTCGTTTTATGAAAAACTCATGAAACCCAACACTTAATTTCTGTGGAAATAAAGAAAAAAAAAAAAAGAAGGTTTTATTGCACCCACCCATTAACAAACACACTTCAATGGCAAAGGGGGTGGGGGAGGGGAGACAAGATGCAGGGCTATGCCTATTTCATTCCATGACCACAAAATAATCAACATGTCAGCAGAAAACACTTTTTGATATGATTTCTGCATCTTTTTTTTTTGCTTGTTTGTTTTGTTTTGTTTTTGTTTGGTGTGTGTGCGTGTGTGTGTGTGTGTGTGGAGAGAGAGGAAGCAGAAGAAGAAGAAGGGGGAGAGAGAGAGAGAGACAGAGATGGAGACAGACAGAGAGAGACAGGGATACAGAGGGAGGGAGGGAGGAAGGGAGGGAGAGAAAGAGAGAGAAACAGACAAACAGACAGACAGAGAAAAAAAGAGAGAGCGAAAGAGACAGACAGACAGACAGAGACAGAGAGAGAGAGATGAGGGAGGAAGATAAAGACGTTAAGGTTTAATTGTAAGGCCATTGCCCTTTACAAAAAGGATAACATCTGTTTGTATACTTCTATAAAGAGAACAAGAAAACAGACAGATTGGGAGTCAGAGACAGAAACACAGGAGACGTACAAAAAGAGGGAGGGAGGAAGGTAGGGAGGGGAGAGAGACAGCGACAAGGGGGAGGGGGAGGGCACAGAAAGAGACAAAGAGAGAGAGAGAGAGAGAGGGGAGAGAGAGAGAGACAGTGAGAGAGAGAGACAGAGAGAGACAAAGAGAAAGAGAGAGAGAGAGAGAGAGAGAGAAAGAGAGAGAGAGGGGGGGAGAGAGAGGGAGAGACATAAAGAAAGACTTACAGAGACACAGACAGAACGAACTAACAAAACAAAACAAAAAATAACATACGCATGAAAAGAAAGAAAGAAAAAAAAAAAAAAAGGATTAAGCACAAAAATAAAACAAAATCTTAATGGAAAATAACAATCAAAGAATCCGTTTTCTAGAATTCTGCAAACAGTGCAGACGTGCATTCACTAGCCAAAAATCCATAAAGGAAATTGTGTGGGGCATTTAGGGCACTGTGACCTGTCTAGCCTTGGTTTCCAGACAACGCAGCACAACACAACACAACCCAACATAACACAACGCACCACAACATCACGCCATATCACACCATGCCATATAATCAATCCCCATCTCCTGTTTTCTTTTTAGCCCTCACTTCTCTGAAACACCTTAACAAGGCTTTGAAATTTACTGGCTATAGGTGATGGGGTCAGTGGATTTCTGCTCAGTTAAATGATAAGACTCTCTCTCTCTCTCCTCTCTCTCTCTCTCTCTCTCTCTCTCTCTCTCTCTCTCTCTCTCTCTCGAGTAGCGTGGCACAAACATGTCATTGTCAAGATGTAAATACCTGCCTGTAAACATGAATTGCGTGTTGTGATAAAAATACCTGTCACTGTATCACACCTGACAGGCAACATTTATAGGCCATTTTATGGGGAAGGGGGATTTGGAGCACCTGGTCACAACGGGAAAGCTGGAGGGAAAGAGAGCACCAGGTAGACCCAGGGAGAGAATGCTGGACGGACTTGCAGAGTGGCTGGGGACGAGGAGGGTGGGGGAGATGCTAGGGGCAACGAGAGATAGAGGCAGATGGAAGTCCATGATCGCCAACGCCATGCGGCAGGGCACCTGATGATGATGTGTCACGAACCAAACTAAAACACTAATAAACAATGGATTCTTGACTCATCCGTTGTTAGTATAACTATTACAAAGCCTCTACTTATATTACTAAATAAAAACATTTCAGTCCTGACTCTTGTCTCTGAATAGTGCAAACTTGGTACATTCCAAACCCCTTGCTAACGGACCCTGCGCCTGAATGGGATAACAGACGCCAAACAATCATGTTTTTATAGATCCTCCTCCCACTATGAAACACTAAGCTGACACCCCACCCCTACCCCCATTGGGATGCCGGGGGCTCTTTAAGTATAAACAGTATCCCCACCTTCTGGAAATTCTGTGCTAAAAATTCACTCTCTTTGTTTCTGCCTCGCTCCTTCCTTTGCCTTCTGTCATTTCTTCCTATCATTTTCTGCCTTGCTGTCCATTCACCTGTATGTGTTCAACGAAGTCTTGCGTGCTTTCTCTTAGAAAAATGATAGTTGGGTACATATAATAAGAGTATTTTGGGGACTACGGAAATGAGATATGCCGAAACAATTTAGACCCGTTTTTATATACGTTTCAGTGTCCTTAGGTATGTTTAAGTCTGTATTCATATGTGTTTTTCGGATCTCCTGTGTGATGAATTGGACAGGGTGGTCGATGCCGGGGGCACTT
>JAPXFY010000206.1:7500-35000 GCA_030674185.1 Monoplex corrugatus
GCGCTAAAACAGACACACACGCACGCATGCACACACACGCACGCACGCACACACAAGAAACGCACGCACGCACGCACGCATACACACACATACACACACACACACGCACACGCACACGCACACGCACACGGCTATAAATGGGGAGAAAGAATAAAAGCAATGGAAAATTATAAAGAGCATTAATATACAATTATATATTACAATGTGATTCCCCTCCGAGTGGAGACAGGCTGCAGAGGGGATTGAGTGATGTCAAGATTTTATGCAGAGGAGAAAAGGTGAGTTTTGAGAGCGGACTTGAAGGAGACAAAAGTAGGTTGCTGACGGACTGAGAGAGGAAGTTTGTTCCAGGAAAGTGGACCAGAACAGAGAAGGCTCGTGGACCATAGAGCTTAGTGCGTGGAAAGCGAAAAGTCAGAGGATCGGAGGCAGAGCGGAAGGTACGTGAGGGAACATAGATCTCAAGTAGGCTTGACAGGTAATCGGGGGCTGCGTTATTGAGGCTTTTGTAGCACATGGTGTCTAGTTTGTACTGTATGCGCTTTGATACAGGGAGCCAGTGAAGTTGTGCCAGGAGAGGAGATATGTGGTCAGCTTTTTTCATTTTTAGTACAAGGCGTGCAGCATTGTTTTGAATGCGCTGTAGGATGTGAATGGTGGAGGCAGGAAGACCAGACAGGAGTGAATTGCAATAGTCAATGCGAGACATTATGAAGGAGAGAACGAGTTTTGCAGTTGTTTCCACAGAGAGATACTTCCTGATCAGGCTTATACGATGGAGGTGATAGTAGCAAGATCTGGCAGTTTGAGAAACAAAGTTGTTCATGGAGAGGGTAGAGTCAATGCAGACACCAAGGTTTTTAGCTGAATCAGAAATTGGGACTGATGTGTTACATAATGGGAGAGAAAGAGGAGGCAGCTGAGAAAGTTTCTGACGGGTGCCAATGAGGATAGCTTCTGTCTTGTCATCATTAAGCTGAAGTTTGTTGAACGTCATCCAGTTCTGAATGTCCGAGTAATACTCAGTGGTGCAAGTCAATAGGCGCTGTATATTGTCTGGTGAGTCACTGTCTAGAAGTTGGGTGTCATCAGCATAGAAGTGGTGTTTTATAGAGTGGGAGTTGATGATGGTGGACAGGGGGGAGGTGTAAAGAGTGAAAAGAACAGGCCAAGGACAGATCCTTGTGGAACACCACAGGTCAGGTATGCAGGTTGAGAGTAAGTGCCATTAATGAGAACAGTTTGTTTTCTGTTTGATAGATATGAAGTGAACCAGGAGAGAGCAATGTCAGAGATGCCAAAAGTATGATGAAGTCTAGAAAGGAGAATACCATGATCAATGGTATCGAAGGCTGCAGACAGATCAAGGAGTGTGAGGAGAGAGACTTTGCCAGTATCAGTTGCAAGGAGGACATTGCTGAGAATGTGTAGCAGGGCAGTTTCAGTGCTATGGCACTAGCGGTAGGCTGACTGGAAAGGATTGAGGAAATTGTTGGCAGACAGGTGAGAGTTCAGCTGGTTGAGGACAACTTTTTCGATGAGTTTTGACAAGAAAGAGAGATTAGAGATAGGCCGGTATTTTTTCAGTTCATTTGGGTCTAAATTGTATTTCTTGAGGAGAGGGTGAACAATAGCAGACTTGAAAGAATCTGGGACAGTTCCAGTTTGAAGAGAAGTGTTGATGATGTCAGTGATGATTGGGAGGAGAGTAGGAAGACAGTCAGAGTAGAGAGAACCTGGAAGAGGATCCAGTTCGCAGGTTTTGAACGACAGACATACTGCAGGCTAACAGAAAGACGGCAGACAGAAAGGAGACAGACAGAAAGAGACAGACAGAAAACAGACAGACTGCAGGCTAACAGAAAGATGGCAGACAGAAAGGATACAGACAGAAAGAGATAGACAGAAAACAGACAGACTGCAGGCTAACAGAAAGACGGCAGACAGAAAGAAGACAGACATAAAACTGACAGACAGAAAGCAGACAGACAGAAAGCACATGGACAGACAGCAGGCAGGCAGACCGTAAGTAGACAGACAGCAGGCAGGCAGACCGTAAGTAGACAGACAGAAAGCAGATAGACAGAAAGAAGACATACAGAAAACAGACAGAAAGCAGGCAGACATAAATCAAACAGAAAGCAGGCAGACAGAAAGCAGGCAGACATAAAGCAAACAGAAAGCAGGCAGATAGAAAGCAAGGAGACAGAAAGCTGACAGACAGAAAGCTGATAGACAGAAAGCAAGCAGACAGACAGAAAGCAAGCAGACAGACAGAAAGCAGACAGACACAAAGCAAGCACACAGAAAAGGATCAGACAGACAGAAAGGGGTCAGACAGACAGAAAGGGGCCAGAAAGATAGCAGACAGACAGAAAGTAGACAAAGCAGACAGAAAGCAGACAGAAAGCAGGCAAAATAGAAAACAGACTGAAAGCAGATAGAAAGCAGACAGACCAAAAGCAGACAGGCAGACAGGAAGCAGACAGACCAAAAGCAGACAGGAAGCAGACAGACAAAAAGCAGGCAGACAGAAAAAGCATACAGGCAGACAGAAAATAGAAAGCAGACAGGCAGACAGAAAGTAGAAAGCATACAGGCAGACAGAAAGTAGAAAGCAGACAGACAGAAAACAGACAGACAGAAAGCAGACAGACCAAAAGCAGACAGAAAACAGGCAGACCATAAACAGACAGGCAGACAGAATGCAGACAGAAAGCAAAGACAGACAGAAACCAGACAGACAAACACACAAGTGCGTGGGAGGGCAGCGGAACGCAAAGATTAAGATGCAAATGTAATTACAGGAAACCACACATTTTCTCCCCATCGCAGGCCCTACTGGTCGGGCCGGGCCCAGGCTCATGAAAGCCGACTCTGGAGGAAGTATAAAAAATCATGAGCACGCAATGGAGACTGGTCAATAATGCAGCGCTTTCCTTGACATACTCCAACCCCCCTTTGCACAATCTAAGGACAGTCACCACCTCTGTCCACTCCTCTCTTTTTATCCCCCGACCTCTGGATTCTTGCATGGTTAGTTTTAGGTTCTCTTCGAGCTAGGGATGAGATGGCTGGCCACCCGTTCTTCGGGCTGTTCCATAACCTGTTTTTATTATTGATGTTTAAAGTCTAGCCAACTGCGCACAGCCATATCAGGGCTATAATTGCTTCAAAACATACAAAACTTCAACAGAAAAAAAAAAAAAGAAAAGAAAATTAAGAACACAGATCAATGCATTTGCACATATAATCAAAGGACATGCCCCTGACACTGACCACTCCGACCAATTTATTGCACAGGGGATTTAAAAAACAGTTGAATACAAATTTAAGCATACATAAGGACACCAAAACATATATATAAAAACGTGCATAAATTACCTAAAATTGATTCCGCATATCTCACCTCCCTAGAGCCAAAAATGCACTAATACATGTACCTAACTATCAATCCTAAGAAAAAGTATGTAAGACTTTATCAAACACATACAGGTGAATGGACCAGCAAGGCAGAAAATGATAGGAAGAAATGACAGAAAGCAAAGGAATAAGGCAAAAACAAAGAGTGAGAAAAAAGAGAAAATTTCCAACACAGAATTTCAAGAAGGTGCGGATACTATTTATATTGAAAGAGCCCCTGGCATCCCCACGGGGAGGTTCCATAACCTAGAGCGTTTACACACAACAAAGCTCAAGGTGTAAGGAACATATTGATGAGGAAAGTCAGGTAAGTTCTTTTCCTGAACTTTTTCACTCTGCAAGAGTTTCAGTTTCTGTAGCTGGTAAAGTTGTGCATTTTCATCTTTTGCAGAGTAAACAAAGATCCTTCCACATTTATGGGTCTGACTGTGCTTCCTGGTTTCACTTTGCTGTTGCAGTTGTTGTTGTCGTTGTTGCTGCTGCTGTTGTTGTTGTCATTGTTGCTGCTGCTGTTGTTGTTTTGTCTGTTTGTTTTAGTTTCTGGATTTAGTTGTATTTCTCAAACATTCACAGAATCATAGACAGACCGATTACCCCATAACGGCCATCAATTGCTGATTTTAATGATGTGTTAATGATTAACCCAATATAATCAATACAGAGAATTCTCTGATTCTGTCACAATAACACTGGTCTGTCCCCATCCACACCGCCCATCTTCCTATGTGAGCTGAGTGAATACGGTAACAAGCCATCAATAACCAGCTGAGCTGAGAAACACTGTCAACACTTCTTGTTCACATCTGTTCATGTTTTTTTAAAAATCAAAACAGAAAAAAAAAAAAGGAAAACGTTTCAAGTTTAAAAAAAAAAAAGAAGGAAAAAATCATTTCAAAATACCTTTGCCATGCTAATGCTAAGCCTGCATCTACCTCTACAAAGTTTGGCATTTGTTCAAGGATTCATCATGCTCAGACAATTCTATATGGCTCATTCTCAGAAAGCGTGTACCACCAAGGGTGATGTCATTCAGAATATATTTTCATAAAAACTACTGGGTTAAAGTTTACTATGTCAGTTGATTTTTGTTGCTATTCTGTTTAAGAAATATTACATATAATTTCAAACAGCAGCTGTGAATGTGTGTGCTGTAATTTTGTGAAAATGCAGCAATGTGTGAATAAAATGTGAGTCTGATTTGGGACATGGCACAGCATCAGTAACAATCATATGTAAAACCTTTTGCTATAACATAAAATGAATGTGTTCATCCATATCTGTTCAGTAAGGATTTGATTTAAATTCCCTGGAGGGCTTGCTTTAATTGGAATTATAATTTAGAAGTAATCAGAAATACAAAAGTTCATTATAAACGTTACCAATCGTGTCCGATTTTCACCCTCCAAGATCGCCGGTCGTGCATATCGGTTTGCGCAGAGATACACACCTGCTTGTTGTATAAACTCATAAAAGTAGTTCCAGAAACAGTATAAGCAAAAATTTTAAATCAAAATCGCTGTAACTTGTAAAAAATACGATTTTAGTATCATCTTTGTGCGTCGTGTCCGGAATTGAAGGTAACGTTTCAAATCAGAAAAATACTCACTCACTCATTAATTTAAAAAGAAACTGCACTATTTTCTCTTGCGTAGTCTACCACATCAGGGGAACTTCGTTCAACTTCCTCTGTTTCTTAATTTTGGGCGCGCTAGCGACAGCATCGATCAAACGTGTTTGGTGTCCGACATTGTGGCGCTTGTAACAAATAAATGACGAAGAGCACCGACCAACTTTGAGCGGTAAGTTTAGGCTTATTTCATTATGATTTTGCCTTTTTGATGTAAGTAACGTATTTCACAAGGATTTTTTTGTTGTATTTTAACGAAGTGATTTCCTATTTTTGTTGACAATGAGGATTACTGGAACCTTCTTGAAAGATTCGATGAGCAACAATTGGACAATGAGATGTCACGCAACCGGCAATTCACTTCATTTTCAACTTCATTTAGGACTGCGTTACATGTAAACCAGTTTAGTTATGTCTGTTACATATTTATTGATAAGGAATGCCAACTAGTAACTTTTTAAACAAAGTATTTTGATGTCAAGATGGATTTGTCATGGGTCTATTATACTTGTAACACAGAGGCAAAAAAAACCTGGCATCATTGTTGCGTTTCTATGAGATATCTGACAGTTTTGGTTGTTGTTTTTTTTTTAAATACTGCATGTTGTATGTTGACTAACACATTTCAGTTAATTTATCAGGTTTTGTGAATTATGTTTTGGACAGAAATTTGAAACTTGAAACATGATCACCATGCCTGATTTATTAATTCATTTTCTATTCTTTCGTGTCAAAGTAAGGTTAATCGAGAGCCTCTTAATCATACAGTATTGTAGGAATTATCCATTATCCATGAATCAGAATGATTTTACTGACTGTACTTTGTGTCTGTCCTTGTGAGAATGTGCATGTGTACAATTGTAAGAGGGGGGCATCCTGATTCTGAATGAAGTGCTATTTTACAGCAGATCGCAAGAGACTGGTGAGGAAGGAAGGCACCATGAAGGATCTAGTGTCCCAGCTGAGGATGGACATGGCTTTCCTGGCACAGCACTTATTTCATGCTCATTGGCAGACCAGCCTGTTTGACAAGCTGAAGAAAACCACCATTTCCTTGCACAACTGTCTGCATGGTCTTAGATTCTGCAGAAAATTTCGCCTGCCTTTTTCAGGATGAAATTCAGGCAGCTCATTGGCACCATGAGCACCTCACAGTCCACCCAATTGTGTGCTATTATGCCTGCAAGGGATGCAAAAGTGACCAGGATAGTAAGTGTGGTATAAAACAATGAGACTGTCACTGATATAAAAGTCTGATACCTTGAACTGAAATTGGGGTCAACTGACATGTATGTTTGGTCAGACTCTGGAGAGTTTGGGTTTCTTCACATCAAGTGCTGGAGAAAGTGGATTCTCCAGCCCTGTTGCCTTCTGGGGGCATTGTGTTTTCTTTCAGACAGTTACTTGATGGTGGACAGTTTTGAACAGCCTCCCTGCGTGTATGTTTGTGTGTGTAACCGAGATCTATTAACACAGAACAAACTCTCTAGTCCTTTTTTTTTTTTAATCTTGAAGATAAGAATTTTGATTTCATCTTTATATCATCATTACACAAAGGACAAAAGTGCTGTATCTAATGAGCAAATCAAACAAGTGATAGGCATGTCTGTGTATTCATGTGGTACTTGAACCACAGAACTGTGTTCTTCAGTCTGTTTGGTTTCCATGTTACAAAAGTAATGTTTTTATGGACTAATCCAGCTCCAGTCACATTAAAAAGATTGGAGATCAGATTTTCTACTAAAAACAACATTGTCTGATCTAAAAGTCAGGAAAAGTGAGCAATAAGTTTGGTTTTCTACAGTTTTTTTTCTGCAACGTAAATGTTCAGAAGCGTCTGATAGCTGTTGTTTGTCACGACATTGTGTTTGTTTCATTTATTTATTTATTTACACATGAAAGGGAACTATTTCTGTTTGTTATATGACATGATACTGAGCTAAACAAATCTTTGGAAATCTTATTTAGAGTGGATTTATTGATCACATTGGATGCTGTTTGGTGTCCGGTTACGTGAGTAATGTACGTGCATCTTGCTGCATTTGACCCCCTACATACAAAATATCTGACAAAGAACTTTCTTTTTTTTGGCTTGATTGCAGAGTTTACATACTATACTTTACAAAGCTGTCAAGTATTTCAGATCTGTTCGCCTGGATGTGCCTCTACGCAACTGTCAAAGGACATGAACCGTCATAATGCCTCTCTACTGAAAGCAGTGACAAACCCTCTCCACCACAGCAGGAAAGGAAGCAGAGAGCAAAGTGCTGAGGCAGCAAGCAACACGGGAACAAGGCAAGACCTGCCCTGCCCTGCCCTGCCCTTCCGTGCAGCACTGCATCAATATTCCATTCTCTCTTGGCGCACACACCACCGAGTCCGTCTGCACGAGGGCTCGTGCAATTAACACTTCCCACCCACCCCTTCTTTTCTTTTATTCATACCTTTTCAGGGTTCTAGAAGACGTCGACTTTTCTCTAGACTGATTATTGGTCTCCCTTGCCAAACTAATATAGATATACATATATAGACACATATAGACATAGGTATAGACATGCATATATATATATCTATCTCTCTCTCTCTCTCTCTCTCTCTCTCTCTCTCTCTCTCTCTCTCTCTCTCTCTCTCTCTCTCTCTATATATATATATATATATATATATATATATATATATGTATATATATACATATATATACACACATACACACACAAATACATTGATAACTAGATACAGCTATACATATATAAATATGTGTATAATATATATATATATATATATATAGAGAGAGAGAGAGAGAGAGAGAGAGAGAGAGAGAGAGACAGAGAGACAGAGAGAGACAGAGAAACAGACAGACAGACAGACAGAGACAGATATAGATCTACAGATATAGATGTGGACATACAGATACAGATATATAGATATGTAGATATATAGACATTGCTATAGGTATGTACATTGTTCTCCTTACTTTTCTTTCAGTATAATGGTGGAAAAAAAAGAGGAGAAGGGGGAAATGGGATGAAAGAAAGAGAAACACAAAAGTGAAATGAAATGAAATGAACTAAAACATGTATTTTCCAGTGGCATCGCTAGGCCAACTTACATGTCTGCCATTGCTAATCTACATCTATCAAAACAACAACAAACAAAGGAATAAAGAAAAAAAACAGCGCATTACAAAAGAATTAGAAGTTAAGCAAAGAAGGTAAAAAACACATAGAAAAGTAAGACGTTTTAACTCGTATAAATATGGAGACCTTAATTAAGGCTCAGAACACATCTATCATACTATACAGAGGCTGGACCAGAACAGGCGGAAGTGGAGAATCTTTGTTGCTGCCCTGTATACCAACGGCATTAAGGGTAGTAACATAAAGTACACATACACATAGACGCATATGTGTGTGCGTGTGTGTGTGTGTGTGTAAGAGAGAGAGTATGTGTGAGTATATGGTGTGTATGTGTTTGTGTGTGCATGTGTATGTGTGTATGTGCAGGTGTATAAATGCATATGTGAACATGTGTGCATGTGCACTGTGCACGTGAGAGAGAAAACAAGAGGGGAGATAAGAAGGTAAGCGGAGGGAGGAAGAACCAAAAATAACAGGAAAGAGACACAAGACAATAAAATAATGTCAACAAAACTTAATTTTCCAACTACATCTATTAGGGATATAGGTATCAGCACTCCCACAACTTTCCTATCTTACGTGAATTAACTACATAACTAAGATAGTGGACAGCATCCTTTATTTCAAAATAGTACACTTGAGGAAAAAATGTAAGAGTCAACAAACAGGAGCAATACACACACATATAAGAGAGGGAATGAGAGAGAAAACTTCAGAAAGAAAGGAGACACAGAAGTGGAGGGAGAAAAAGAAGAAGTGTGTGCATATGCATGCATGTGTTTGACGTGTGTGTGTGTGTGTGTGTGTGTGTGTGTGTGTGTGTGTGTGTGTGTGTGTGTGTGTGTGTGTGTGTGTGTGTGTGTGTGTGTGTGTGTGTGTGTGTGTAAATCATATGTGTATGTGAAAATGTGTGTTTAACTATGTTTGTGTGTATGTATGAATGTATATACACGTTTGCATATATATATATATATACCTACACACATGCATGCATTACTATTTTTTTTAAATAACAGAGTTAAAAAGGAGGTCAAAACTGAGACCAGCTTAACCCTATGACTCCCCCACCCTATCCATGAACTCCAAAAACTTAACCCTTTAACTCCCTCACCTTATCGACCAGCTTCCTGTAGGAAGGTGGTGGACAGGATGAGGGAGTCAAAGGGTTGAGTTTTTGCTATGCTAGCATGGCTGACAATGGAGGATGCTGGTAGACAGTGTGTGGTAGTCAAAGAAGAACACCCCACAGACCAACTCCATGACATGAATTATAAACACAGAAAGAAGTGATCCATGTAGGTCACCAGGCAGTCTGAAAAACCTAATCAAAAAGGAATTACTATCAGGGAATCACACCAGTACTCTTGACACCACAAAGATTCTGGGTTGAGAAACAACAACGGTATTGGTTCTATCAATTATTGATCAAATCCACTCTCCCAAGTGATCAAACTGTGAAATAAGACACCAGTTTCTGTTCACACCTATTGATGTGCAGGCACCATGAGTGTGTAACACTGAATTCTTAGCATATATACACACACATACACAAACTCTCTCTCTCTCTCTCTCTCTCTCTCATACACACACACATACACACCTCTCTCTCTCTTTCTCTCTCTGTCATACACACACACAAACACACACACACACAGAGACAAATGTTGTGATTTTAGAGTAAACAAAATATCAAATGACTCAAAACTTTTCTTCAAACTGGAACTGTCCCAGATTCTTTCAAGTCTGCTATTGTTCACCCTCTCCTCAAGAAACACAATTTAGACCCAAATGAACTGAAAAATTACCGGCCTATCTCTAATCTCTCTTTCTTGTCAAAACTCCTTGAAAAAGTCGTCCTCAACCACCTGAACTCTCACCTGTCTGCCAACAATCTCCTCAATCCTTTCCAGTCAGCCTACCGCCAGTGCCATAGCACTGAAACTGCCCTACTACACATTCTCAACAATCTCCTCCTTGCAACTGATACTGGCAAAGTCTCTCTCCTCACACTCCTTGATCTGTCTGCAGCCTTCGATACCATTGACCATGGTATTCTCCTTTCTAGACTTCATCATACTTTTGGCATCTCTGATATTGCTCTCTCCTTTTTCACTTCGTATTTATCAAACAGAAAACAAACTGTTCTCATCAATGGCACTTACTCTCAACCTGCATACCTGACCTGTGGTGTTCCACAAGGATCTGTCCTTGGCCCTGTTCTTTTCACTCTTTACACCTCCCCCCTGTCCACCATCATCAACTCCCACTCTATAAAACACCACTTCTATGCTGATGACACCCAACTTCAAGACAGTGACTCACCTGATAATATACAGCGCCTGTTGACTCGCACCACTGAGTGTTACTCAGACATTAAGAACTGGATGACGTTCAATAAACTTCAGCTTAATGACGACAAGACAGAAGCTATCCTCATTGGCACCCATCAGAAACTTTCTCAGCTGCCTCCTCTTTCTCTCCCATTATGTAACACATCAGTCCCAATTTCTGATTCAGCTAAAAACTTTGGTGTCTGCATTGACTCTACCCTCTCCATGAACAACTTTGTTTCTCAAACTGCCAGATCTTGCTACTATCATCTCCATCGTATAAAGCTGATCAGGAAGTATCTCTCTGTGGAAACAACTGCAAAACTCGTTCTCTCCTTCATAATGTCTCGCATTGACTATTGCAATTCACTCCTGTCTGGTCTTCCTGCCTCCACCATTCACATCCTACAGCGCATTCAAAACAATGCTGTACCCCTTGTACTCAAAAAGAAAAAAGCTGACCACATATCTCCTCTCCTGGCACAACTTCACTGGCTCCCTGTATCAAAGCGCATACAGTACAAACTAGACACCATGTGCTACAAAAGCCTCAATAACGCAGCCCCCGATTACCTGTCAAGCCTACTTGAGATCTATCTTCCCTCACGTACCCTCCGCTCTGCCTCCGATCCTCTGACTTTTCGCTTTCCACGCACTAAGCTCAATACCTATGGTCCACGAGCCTTCTCTGTTTCTGGTCCACTCTCCTGGAACAAACTTCCTCTCTCAGTCCGTCAGCAACCTACTTTTGTCTCCTTCAAGTCCGCTCTCAAAACTCACCTTTTCTCCTCCGCATAAAATCCTAACCTCACTCAACCCCCCCCCCCCTGCAGCCTGTCTCCGCTCGGAGGGGAATCACATGGTTATAATATAAAATTGTATATGCTATGCTCTCTATAATTTTCCATTGCTTTTATTCTTGCTTTTATTGCTTTTATTCTTTCTCCCCATTTATAGCCATGCGTGTGTGCGAGTGTGTGTGTGTGTGTGTGTGTGTGTGTGTGTGTGTGTGTGCGTGCATGCGTGCGTGTGTGTGCGTGCGTGCGTGCGTGCGTGCTTGCGTGTGTGTCTGCTTCAGCGCTTAGATTTGATTTTATCAAGATTTTGCGCTATATAAATATTGTAATTATTATTATTATTATTATATGAACACTCTGGTTCACAGCTGAAGTCCTTTGTCAAAATTTCAAACCTTAATCTGCAAGAAAACCATACACAGTAGGCCTATATAGTTTTCTCCTTTGCAAGATTTCCAACCCCCTCCCCCCCCCCCCCCCGTTTGAGACATTTCCAAAGTAAAGAGAAAAAAAAAATCTTCACCCTCTTCTCATCACCAAATCTCATCCAAAAATGTTTTTCACTCATCTTCATTTGGAAGTTTCACTGACTTGAAGTCAACATATCTTTTGAAACTGATGTATTTTGTATCTCTTTCCGCGAGGGTTTATACAGGACATACATGATTCAAACAGTTTTTAACTAATCAAAGTATCAAAAAAATATATGAACACTATGTGTATGTACAAAGCTCAGTTCCTCTTTCATTGGTTCAAATCACAAAACTGTGAGTTGTATTTTCGTTTTAATTCACTGCTCATGAAAAGAACTTGCTAATCTATGGTCAAACTTTTAGTTTTATATTGCTTGTTATTTCAAATGCTACATTGACACACAGACACACACATGCACACACACACACACACACACACATACACACACACACACACACACACACACACACACACATACACACACACACACACACACACACACACATACACACACACACACTGCAAATTCACACACACAGATGAGTATTTAATCCCAAAATAATCAATGTTGCAGTTATAACAATCATGATATGTTTTAATTACTGCATTCAGCTTGTTTGTTTGTTTGTTTTCTTCTCATTGTGGATTACTTATCTTTCCTATGCTCCTTAACCCTTTGACTCCCACACCCTATCCACCAACAGCAAAAACGTAACTCTTAGACTCCCTTGTCTATTCCCTGCAGGAAGCTGGTGGATAGGGTGAGGAAGTCAAAAGGTTATGTTTTTACTTTGCTTGTATAGTTTACAATGCAGGATGCTGTTTGACAGGGTGCCAAAGTCAAAGGGTTAAACTTTCTTTTTGACTGGTCACCAACCAGAGATACACACTGTAACAACTCTCAAAGACTCAAATACCAGCAAGACATCCACATGCTGACAGCTGGCATTCCCTTGACCTTTCTCAAGAAACGAGCATGCGATCACTGTGCCAAGGGACACAATCACACAAAAATACTGTCACTCAACAACACACAGTAATTTCCCTTGCTAATCTACACACTTCAGACACTTATTTATGCATGTAAATTGGATCAGCTTACATGGGCAAGGGTCTGAACTGACAAAGGATTACTAAAGAAATAAAAACAAAACCAACAAACTTTATCAGAATACACTAAAACTCTTCCTTTTCTGCACCTTTCTGTTTGGGGAAAAGTTTGTAAAACAGAGATACTGAAAATTTGGCTTATGGAATTAGTCAGAGTGTAATGACTTTCCCTTTAAAAAAAAAGTCCAGATGATCCATCAAAGCCAAACATGTTCAGCTGTAACATTTTAAGGCCAAACATGTGACATGCGTCACAATAGATCAGTCACTTTCAACTGTTGAAAATTATTTAGTTGGAAAGTGTTTATCTTTCTTACCACTGTAACTCTGAAGCTGATAATGACTCGTGTTCACTTAAACCCTTGCACAAGTTGCTTCTTTCCAGCAGGCTGCACTTGGGGTCAAAATTTGGTGAGGACAACAACCCTTTACTCAAAATAACTAACTAAATAAATAAACAAACAAATAAATAAAATTAAAATGAATTAAAAAACAAAAAAAGAACAAAACAAACAAAAAAAACCCAAACAAACTGCTGCCACCACATTTCTGTCTTAAATATATGACACAACAACAGCGCACATGCGCACGTGAGAGAGACAGAGAGAGAGAGAGAGAGAGAGAGAGAGGCAGACAGACAGACAGACAGAGACAGACAAAGGGGGGAGGGAGGGGGAGAGAGAGAGAGAGAGACAGAGACAGATAGACAGACAGTCAGAAAACAGACTGACTGACTGAGACAAAGGCAGACAGACAGAGAGAGAGATGGTGGACATGAAAACTGTACCTTGCTCCTCACTTACAGACAGACAGAATCCCACTGTTTATTATCCATCTTTCATGAAAGCTTCAGTTTCAGGACCCTTGCTTTGCTATTACAGTACAATTGTAGACCCTTTTATGCCCAGCATCACAACCGACTTTCCATATGACGATCTGATTTTTTCCAGTACCTCAGAAAAAGTACTAGTACGCGTTACCTTTTCCTTTCTATTTGATGCAAACAAATGGTTCAATTTTATGAAATTACAGAAATATTTGTTTGATTTCAGTTTTGAAATCGTGCAGCTTGTGTACTGTTTTCTGCATGGACTTTCATTGTCACTGTCTCATTTGTATATATATATAGAAGACAGAGAGAGAAAGAGAGAGCGAGAGAGGAAGAAAGAGAAGAGAGAGAAAGACAGACAGACAGACAGACAGACAGACAGAGAGAGAGAGAGAAAGAGACAGAGACAGTCAGACACAAAGACAGACAAACACAGACATAGACAAAGAGCACAGACACACACACACGAACACACACACATACACACACACAAAAACATTAACACACCACAAAACATACTAGAAAAGAAAAAAAACCCCAACACTTTCAACACAGGAAGCCATCAAAGGTACTCACTTTTCAAGAAGTGTGCCAAATCAATAAGGGTTCGATCCTCATCACTGCCAGACCATTTACGGATGAGGAGGGTGTTTTCAGGATGCAGCTGAGTGGCGCTGACGTCCCAGTCCACCATGATCACTTTGGACAAATCACGGTTCAGGCAGGCCAGATCCTGGTACAAAAGTATTAACCCTTTGACTCCCACACCCTATCCACCAACTGCAAAAACATAACCCTTTGACTCCCACACCCTATCTACCAACTGCAAAAACGTAACCCTTTGACTCCCTCACCCTATCTTCGGTGGATAGGGTGAGGGAGTCAAAGGGTTACGTTTTTGACATGTTAGCATTATTGGTAATGCAGGATGCTGGTGGACAGGGTGCTGGAATCAAAGGGTTTAAAAGGAACACAAATACTGGTTACCAGTCAACATGATGGGAGAGTGTGGGTTCAAAAAAGTTACTGTGGGATTTTTCAGCTCTTACTGGATCCTACCCCAAGCTGAGCATGCTGCGGACTTGTTCAGAAGACTTAGGCCACACAGTCGAGTCATATCTACTTTACCAATATGTCGTTGAGTGTTGCTTAAATTCTTTGCCCTACAAAGCAGCTTTCTTTTGTCTCTCAAGCCTTGTAGTTGTTATTGTTTTTATTGCTGTTTAAAGCCCAGCCGACTGCGTAGAGCCATATTAGGGCTATAACTGTTTCAAAACATACAAAATTTCAACAGGAAAAAAAAAAGAAAAGAAAATTAAGTACACATATCAATGTATTCGCGCACATAATCTAAGAAGATGCCCTGGCATTGACCACTCCATCAAATTTATCACACAGCGGATTTAGAAAACACACCTGAATACAAATTTAAACAAACCTAAGCCAAGACACCAAAACATACATATAAAATGGGCATAAATTACCTAAAAGTGTTTTCGCATATCTCACTTCCCTAGAGCCAAACATGCATTTAAATGCATGTACCCAATTATCAATCCTAAGAAAAAGTACATAAGACTTTATCGACCACATACAGGTGAATGGACCAGCAAGGCAGAAAATGATAGTAAGAAATGACAGAAAGCAAAGGAACAAAAAGAGTGACAGAAAAGAGGAGAAATTTCTAGCACAGAATTTCCAGACAGTGGGGATACTATTTATACTAAAAGAGCCCCTAGCATCCCAATGGGGGGTCTCTCAAGCCTGGTTGATGTCAGGAAGTATAGGATACAGCACTGTCAGGCAATCGCAATCCAAAGTAGAACTTCACAGCATCATCCCTGTTATCCCCATTCTCATCATCATAGCACTGAGAAAAATCACCACAGATTCTCAGATTCCTTCATGGCCTTCTCTGATGGCGACTTTAGTTTTGATGGGATTGAAGGTATGATGGAAAGCAAAAATGAGCTATGTGGAAGCTGCATACAAAAAAAGACAACTGAAAAATAAAACAGAAACAGTTTTCCTCTGTGACTGTCAGCTATGGGACTGACTACCTGTACCCACCAGTCCATTTATCTATCAGATGTAGTAGTGTCATTTCTTTCAATCTGTTACCTATCAGATGTAGTAATGTCATACTACATCTCACACACAGGATACATGTATGCATGTGCTCACAATGGGGACAATATATATACATATACGTACACACACACATTTGAAATGCATCACTCTTGGTAATATATTTATAAGTCATAAACTATGCATTACCTTAATATGATGTCCATTCATGTAGCGAGTGGCGTCACGGTACAGACGATACATGATGAAGCCCTGGGGATCCAAACTGGTCACCAGAGGGTCAGCAGTCTACAAACATTTATTTGTAGTATTGTGTCAACGCTATTGACCAGAAAAAAACACCAAAGTATGAAAATCCAAAGGCAGATTAAATTTCTTTTTCAAATGTAGAGCTCCTCTGTGTTGTGTGAAAGACTTAGGAAAGAACATAAACCCACATTTTGAATCACTGAAATTAATGCAAAATTGCTTCTGGAGTATAAAAACTTTTTAACATGCTAACCATCCATCACTACAGACTAATCAGGCAATTCTGGAACACTAGTACATGAAAACTACAGCTCTCATATTCTGATAAAAAAAAAATCAGGCAAAATCACCTTATCACATACATGCATTTTACTCATTTCCAGCTGTCTGGCTACTACTGAGCTTTTCCTGCTGCCTATATGAAAATAGTAAACTTTCAAATCTTCAAAATTGCCAAAAATTACATCTTCATGGTAAGTTGGTCCGATATCTCAGCTTCTAGTACTAGAAGAAATACACACACAATTTGTAAACATAATTCTTTCCTTTTTTGTTGTTAAGTCCATTTGCATATGTTTCACTATTTGATAAAACACATTTAACTTTTGCCTGCCAATAGCTACTGAAAGTAAGTGTGTCTCTTGCCATCACAATGCACAATCTACAAAATGCATGTAAGCATGAACATAAATGTGTGTGTGCGCGCACACACACACATACACACACACACACACACACACACACACACACACACACACACACACACACACACACACACACACAGCTGCTCACCAAGCCTTGTTCCTGAGAGTAAATGACAACCTCAAAGAGGGGTGGTCCCACCTGCTGGAGGAAGTAGTCAATACCTGGCCTTTTCTTGAACCGCCACCCTGTACTGTACTGTAAACACACACACACACACACACACACACAGACACACACACACACACACACACATAAACATGCACACACATGGAGGTAACATTAATAAACAGTAATAACATGAGCTGCCACATCCACATCAGCAATTTTAGTAAAGTAAGCCAACCAGTCAAGAACCCAGGCTACACCTGTCACTTGTCATTAACAAGCTGGCCCAATGCTACATCAAAACCCTGCTTCTGATGCAGGCTAAGTTGTATTACTCATAGACTGCATCACAATTCACTGCATCAACTGATACCTTTGGTCATTTTTACTGATATCTACTGCATTCCAAAGTATCTACTGCATTCCAAAGTTGGTATGTGTGATCAAGCCCATGAGCAGCATGGATCCAGACCGCAGATGTAAACGCAGAAAGGAGGCATCCTTGCAGGCCAGGCCAGGCCATGCTGTGGCCACACGAGGCACAAAATGTAACAACAGGTACTCACGTTCTGATTACAACATCATGCATTGATGCCAAAAACTATTCCATGACCATACTTATAACAGACTACTTCCATACACACACAACATGCAAATGTGCCAAACTCTATAACACACAACACAACTGTGAGTGTATTGCCTGAAAATATTTCCTGAATAAACATCTGCTTAAATACAAAGAAGTGGCATGAAGAAACAGGTCAGCTGTACACTACTACATGTAGGACGTTTTGTATAACTCTTACCCATTTTGTTGACTGACTGCAGCTATTGCAAAATGAGAGAGAGAGAGAGAGAGAGAGAGAGAGAGAGAGAGAGAGAGAGAGAGAGAGAGAGAGAGAGAGAAAGAGAAAGAGACAGACAGACAGAGACAGAGACAGAGAGAGAGAGGGGACAGCGAAATATATCTGAAACACATGTACAGTAGAATGGGTGATAGAAAAAAATGTATGACTGTCAAAGAATGCTCTACAGTTACAAAAGTCATCCAGACAGGAGGTGCAGAGTGCATCAAAAACATTTTTTTTCTTTAAAGAGTTCATCAGGGATCAGATTTAAAGAACACCAGGAATCAGACCTGCTAGTGAGGAATACTTACAGTCCAGTCTGGATGCACCAGAACATCAGTCATCTCCAGCACCAGTGTATACGGAGGTTGCAAGTAAGGGTATTGCAATGGGTCTGGTAACAGGCGATCCCTGGATGGCTCCTGGATTTTCTGTAAAACCAAAGGGTCAAATGTCATCACTCATCAAAGGTACTGTGTAACTGTGAGGCCAAAAGCTATTGTTGTGAAAAAAATATGTAATATTAACTCTTTCACCGCCAAGTTTCCCCCAAAACGGCACTCCTCAGTGCCAAGTATATTTTGGGCATCCAATCTGGCAGCGCAGTATGCATTTTTAAAAGCTTATATCTCAAAGAATATCAAAGATTTTCACTTACTTTTTTTTTTCTGTGTAAAGGGCAGATGTTGTATTCATATATGAATGCTTGCTTATTATAAAGAAAAAGAAAATTTTTTTTCATACTTTTTATTAGTTGTACTACTGACCTTATTTCGTGAGTTGTGCACCAGATATCATAATAAATGAGGAAAATCTACACAAAAAGTCAGCTGTCTGCTTATTCTATTCAGAGTGGTAGACAATGCGTGTCGATTTGCAGCCATTTTGGAGAAAATGCTTCAGAGAAAACGTGACGTAAATTCAGACAGTTAACAAAGCCACACTTCGGCCTTACTACTGAAAAATTACGTCGCTGGGTAAAGTTTAAAAATAGCACAGTTGTCTGCATTCACCAGTGGAGCTGACAGAAGCTTTGTACCCGTGTGAAAAGTTATCGTTTAGCATGACCCCTCCAAGTCGCACAAATGCGACCATGGCGGTCGTACGGGAAGTCGCTTGATTGCGACCATGGCGGGAAAAGAGTTAATAACAAATTATTCTTGTACAGCACTGTTCTACAAACTCATCTGGCCTCACTGTGTGTTACACATTGTAATTGTTATTGTTGTTTAAAGCCCTTATAGCCCAGCCTACTGTGTAGAGCCACATATTACATGATACAAAGAGTAATACTTAAGAAGCAGTCATATATCAGTATCACACACACACACACACACACACACACACACACACACACACACACACACACACACACACACACACACACACACACACACACACACACACATCTGGCAATGGATGTGGCCAATTTTAACATACGCTACGTTTCTTGGCACAGAAAGACAGACAAGTAGAACCTTCAATAACTGAAGATGGACCCTACTGAGGCACAGGACTTGATTCACACTGCAGGGACCTCACTAAGCAAGAACTATTCTCATAGGATGTAGATGACCATGATGACATTTGTGTTGTACTGAATGGTACCAGGGCTTGTAGAGACGTTGCTTGCAGGCATGCTACCTCCGACTTCAAGCCTTCCACATTTTCTGTAGGGGTTCCCCAGCCCTAACCTCATGGCCAAAAGATCTACCCTGTGTGGGCAGGGAGTTAGGGCTTTAGACAGCCCTTATTTGCATGATAGCTCCATCAACGAATATACAGGATATTTTCTTGGCGGGATCTTGCCAGGGGCCAACCCGCTCTGTCCTCATAGACTCCATCACCAGTTGATCCAGGGCTGCTTGTTCAGCCAGACAAGCCTGGCTTATTTCACAGCTAACCTCCATAACTGAAGACATCTGCCACTTGCAATCTGCCGTCATCTGATGTCAGTGAACAAAAACTATAGGTGTAATATTTCAGTGTTTTCTGGAAATTTTCTGAATATGCACTGCACGTTAGTAGTGAAAAGGTTAACCATAATAACTGGAACGCTTGTGTAATTGTGTTCCATCTTCATCAATCTCCATTCCCATACACATTATTTTGTGCTGTCTTTTCCTCGATTGCAGACCTCAAGTGAATGGTAAAACTTTATAGATAATATGGGGAAAACAATACGTCATTCTTTAATCACTGATCATAAATGTGAATCATTACTCACTCACTGATCATAAAAATGAATCATTACTCACTAATTCGAAAGAAAGAGCTGAATCATCTCAAAGCAATACCTTTGTAAATAAATTCATTTCCTTGAATGCCCTCTTGAACATTGCTGTGAGCCTGGGCACTGAAACAAAATAAATGTCATGTGTTACAATATAAATGTCATGTGTTATACATTTTTACGTAAAATACTGATTAACAAGAAACACCTGAGGGTACTGGATGGAACCCAGAGTAACAATTCCTCACCGCTGACCATACAATCATCTCCATGATCCAGACATCCCACTGTAGTCATTTCACCAAACAATCCCATAAGTGTGGGAGACACTACTGTTGGCATGTACAAAGACGTTTATAGTTTCTGTTAACAAACAAAACACTAGAATTACACAACTACTGCCTTGCGATATACAATTACTAAGTAACAAGCCACTCTACATATTAAAACTTTCTTCTAAGATTAAGCTTAAACTAATAAAAGTGTCAATCAAATGGCACTTTGGCAGTCAGTCATTGAATGAATGAAGAACTTCATAATCTGTGTTTTGGTTATGAATCAAGTCTTAGGAACCAGCAAAACATAAAATACTGCATACTTAATAAAACATTTTTTTTATTAGTTGTCTTATATTTATGCTTGACAAAGTCCAGCAGGCTAAAAAATTGTGCTGTCTTATCTCATTATATTAAATATGCATTTTGATTCTAGTTTCATGTTTTTCTCTGGTTCCTGTTTGCCTGAATGTGGATGGGCACAATTGTTTTGGAAATCAACTTAGCCTTTCAGCCATGATATCATCTACTGATCTAATGTACAACTGAAGAAGACTGGACAAATATTTGTATAAATACTCACATTCACTGAATTCATCTTCAATCTGAAAAAGAGAAGAAAATAAAAAATGCAAAATGAAATGATTAAACAGTCACATTACAAACACACAAACACACATATCCACATGTACACACACATACATAAACACATGGAGACTAACATAATAATCACCCCTTCTCCCTTCTATTTTCATTTTTGTTGTTGTTGTTCTTGTTGTTTTCATTTAAAATAATGGAAAAAGCTGACTTGAAATGTTATATATTCCTTTTGATAGTCTTCTGAAATCATAAGTGGTTTTACCATAATCACAAACAAAATCGATTTAATCTTTAATTCATAAAAATATGAAGTACATACGATGATATTTTCAATGTCCATAAAATCAATTCACTCCATAATTCATGCAAATAACATGTGATATTATCTTCAATATTCATGTGCATATTTTTCTATCTTTTACTAGTTTTAGCCTTACCTGTCTATACACCTGCATTACTTATATTGATAGCCTATAAAAAAAATTGTATACTTTGTCTTCTTCACATTTGATTAGATTAGTAATATCAAATAACAGAGATTAGTAATATCAAATAACAGATCAACCAAAAAATGTACTATGGCTATCATTTCATAACACTGCAATTATGTTCTAATAATGATAATGTTTGAACTTCTATTTTAAAAAAATACATACCTCCTTGCCTTCAGGATCCAACAGTGGTGAACCTAAAGTCAACAAAACCAACACTTCAATCAGTCAAATGATTTTACTTCTTAGTATTACAGACAGTTAATTACATAATGCAATATTGTACAAGTCACCCTTTGTATATTAATAGCACATAATAATGCACTACTGAAGTACTTTACCACCAGAAAAGACGCTAGTCTAAGCATTTCCAAAACATATGCAGTTTTATTCTAAAACATACCGATTATCATTACATTACTTTATCATGAACATGAACAAAAAGTATTAAACCTCCCTTATTTGACAAATAATCATCTCAATAAATGAATAATGTTATTTGTTTCATTATTTATGAAAAAAAATCTGATAACTTCTGAATTTTATATCTATAGATCTTCTCCTTAATGACCATGCATTAGTTTTTTCCCTTGTTCAGACCACTGTTTTTTTGTTCTTGTTACTGGTTTTGTTTTATTCTGTTTTGTTCTGGGGGTGGTGGTTGGTTTTACATGATTGCAGTTCAGTGTTTGTTTTTGTCTTTCCCTCTTTCTTAAACTAGTACTCAATAAAGTCCAAATCTATAAACTGTGCAGATATATCATCTGGCCTGCACACTGCTGATCAATTTACCAGAATATGTCCAAACATCCAAGCCAATATCATTATGAACAAATCTAAGATGGATGAACTGACCATTCAATAATTCAGACACATACTGTCCTGTCTAAAAGTTGAATGGAGAAGAACAAGAAGAAAAACTGCCAGCAGACAGCAGATATTTTTTTCTGGATCATCGGCATCAACTTTATGCACAAATCTGTAGGCCTACGCTAAGTACTCCATTCCATTACTTCTCACTTCTCAGAATATATTCTAAGTTTTGCCCACTGTTCATAAATTAAAAAGAAATGAGCAGAGGCCAACTAGAAAAACTGTGAAACAGCAGCTCTGGGGCAACAAGGAGGGCCTCAGAAAAAATCACTACCTTCACCCAGACCACAGGACTGGCCATTTGAAATGTAATCATGGTAAAAAATATTAATAACAAAATAAATGGTAAAAAAGTAAGAAATTCACAATCAATGTCAATTTTCAGCAGTTCATATTTGATTTTGGTGTAGAGAAGCAAAACCTAAACAGTAGTCTTGCTTCACCTGGCATTTTGTTAACATGGTGGCTAGAGGCTGAGATGTAATATGACAAACCATGCACCATGCTATGCCCACTACCATGCGGTTGTCATACGACATCCACTACCCTTTTTGACTTTTCAAAGAGCTCAGCTCTGCTGACAATTTACAATAAAATATCTTTCATGTTTGGCTGGAATCTTCTTTTCTTTTATTGAAAGGATATTACTGTATGATGTGGGAAAGCCTAGCACTTCATCAAAATAGCTTGGCTGATGGGTTGCACAGCTCCAAGAATTTTCGGCTTACTTCAGTGAAGGAAGAAAATCTTGATTCCAAGTAAGGATGCCACACCTAGAGCTGAAATGAAAAGACAAACCTACACCACACTAGAAGCTTGTGCCAATGCAATTTTTTTAAATGACAGTTCATAATGATGTTTAAAAGAAAACTCAAAATATAGATGGTGCATACATGTGATGCACAAACTGTTGTTAACAAGAAACATTTCCGAGGGTGCTGATGGGACCCAGAGCACCAATGCCTCACCACTCTCCGGATAATCCTTTCCCAAGCTCCTGATGTCAGTTGATAGTCATTTCATCAAGCAAAGGGGGGCCCTTCATGCATTGCATGACTCATTCGGACCCAGTCATCAGTTACCTTGTTTACAAACAGAATGGCAAGGTGAGGAGATGACAAACCCCAGGACATAGCAATACAACACACACTAACCATATCCAGCCTATCCTGGTACCAGACCAAGAGAGAATGGAAGACCCCTCTTTCTGCTCTGGGTCTTCATCTCTCTTTCAGACAGCATACCCTGCCATCAGCCCACACAGCTCCCTGCTGCTTTTTCCCTTACATAGTTACTATAGTCTTGACAGTTAGCAGTTGGAAGCATCCAAACGTTGCCTTACTTCAACCACAGAGGTTGTTTGAATGGCTGCGCAAGTGGCCAGGTATGATGCTCCAGACACAGCCCATTTTGCTCTTCAGCAACGTCTGGCAAGCCCTGAAAGGGATCCCAAGTTTGCTGTCTTTCCGAGCAGCCAGCAACTAAGCAAGTCTTCCTAGCTGTCATCAGGCCTGATTCCCTGAAGTCAGTGGCCAAGCCACAAGCCGAAGTTAACCAGAAATACCTCAAGGGTGCAGATGGGACCCAGAGCACCAATCGATAAAGAAGATGCATGTGATGCAGAGACTTAAAAGTTGGTTCAAGATGTTGACACCACTAATGAAGACACTGAGGAAGAAATTATAAAATTACAGAATAACCATCAGATAAAAGTGCAGAAAAAAAGTAACAATGAAAATTCCCTGGCAAAGAGAATTTTTCTCATGTACTTTTACCTCACAGACAAAGGGATAATTTAACCAATAATGAAATGAATAAAACCAGCATTTCAAGTCACAATTCTTGAATAGTTCTTACTTCTAGTTTACCAGAAAAAGCTGTAACATCAAATAGGCTATAGATCTAGGCCTACAACAAAAACAAGTACTGAAGTATTTGAAATTACTGGGTCAGCGAGTAAAGTTGCTGAGCTAATCATGTATGATAACCAAGCTTCAATCACTTCACAGTATCCGTATGATTATTAAGTTAGTTAGGCCTATTCTTATCGAGACTCTAAATATTCTAAGTTTGTGAAATGGCTTTTAGTTTTACAATTTAGTTAGCAAATAGTTTGAGAAATGGCTTTTATCATTTTGTCAGATAACTTCTACCATTGGAAATTAACTAAAATCATCAGTGTCATCTTCATACAAGGTAGTGATACTGATAGCCAGTATGAATGGTTAGGCCCTAGGCCTAGATATGATATCATTACTTACCCCAAACATACACAAGCATTCCTCCGCACATAAAAGACCAGCCCCCAATGAAAATCAGTCCCAATTTCCATGCATTTTTTCCAGTCCATCGTCCACTTTTCTTCTCAGACTCCTTCTCTGATCCTTTTTTGTCCGACGAGGATTCTTTGCTGCTCGATGTTTTGTCATCTGCTGTCCGAGACGCGGCCAGTTTCTCCTTGAGAATGTCGTCAACCAGTTGTTTTGAAGATCCACCGGCGGGTGTCTGCGTCGAATACAGCAGAGCCGATCGTAAAAACAGAGACTTTTCTGCATTTGTGGGCGGTCTGATTCTACAACTTTCATTACGTATTAGTGCTCTGGTAAATATTTTTGAATTGCGAAGATGACTGCATCTTCTTATAACACACATGCACGCACTGTACGCGGCCATTTTCGATGACGGTGTACTAGACGCATCTTCTTGCACAGAGAGTTCCACATTATATCCGCTCCACTCTCTCTCTCTCTCTTTCTCTCTCTCTGAAAGCAAGAGTGCGGTGTAATACACAGTTTAGTAGTTGCATTACTTGTACAAATAGAGTGAAACAAGGTGCTGTGTAGAGTCCCATTCTTCTTCTTTGATTATAAATGAACCTGCTCTCGAAATGATAATGGTAGAGCAGCGTGTCAGTTACAGCTTAACGTAAACATGGACAAAAGTAATGTAGGCCTAATGGTCTTTGAGAAAAGGTGGATTTTTAGCGAATACTGAGAAATGGTTCTACAACAATACAAAGACGACTGTTATAAAGTCATACTGGTATTTAGGAATATTGGTCTCAACAAGACTAAGTTTTAATTCTGCATGTCAAGATCTAGCAAGTAGAGCAAAATGAGCTGCCTTCAGTATTGTAAGTAAACTGAATAAAGGAAACAATAATTAATCAAAATTGATTTTGAAATTGTTTGATAAACAAATTCAACCAATTTTACTGTATGGTTCAGAAATATGGGCTCTAAAGAAAGCTGTTTTTTTTTTATTGAAAGTGTTCAATTGTTTGCGTTGAAAAACATGTAGGAGTTAACATTAGAACACCAAATACTTCGTATATGTTGAGCTGGCAAGATTTTGCTTAACTGTAAACTCAAACGCTTGTTGCATTGGATACTGATTAAAACTAACAAAAACGAGTGAAGCCTACTAGTACTATCATAATGTATCCTTGGCATACAGCGGTGTTGGTCAGAAGATTTGACATATCCACAAAGTGGATGAGATTCGACTGCGTGGTCCCAGTCTACCCAATGAGTCTACGAATGTAGGAAAAAAAGTCACAGGAAAAAAAGTCACAGAAAAAAAGTCACAAAATTGAGTAGGAAAAAAAGTCACAGGAAAAAAAGTCACAATCAAACAAAGCCTTCAAGTCAAGTTTATTTCATCTGAGCAGGATAAAATGTCATAGATTCAAGATAGTCAGTAAACGATTTTTAAACTGCAACAATACCAGTCTAGCTCCTCTAGCTATATGCAGACCCCACTTATATGCATCAATTAAGATTAGGTCTCTCTCTCTCTCTCTCTCTCTCTCTCTCTCTCGCTCTCTCTCTCTCTCACACACACACACACACACACACACACACACCACATAGATATACAGTCAGCTGTAGATATACAGTCAGCTGCCAATATGTAAAGCACCGTTCACTGGTCTTGTGTCACTTTCTCTTTATATTCTTTCTTTCTTTCAATATTTCGTTCCTTCCTCCTTTCCTCTTCATTCATCCTTCCCTCCTGAGCATAATCTGAATAGCAATAAGTCCTTGGACTTAACACTTCACATCGAGGCGACATTAGGCTTGATAAGCAGGAATTAAAAAAACTCTTTAGTTTGCTGAGCCCAATAGACCCGGTAGTGTTACACTCGTGATAGTCTTACACGCGGTATAGCTATAGCTTTACAGGTATAGCTGTGACTTTTTTTCCTGTGACTTTTTTTCTGTGACTTTTTTTCTGTGACTTTTTTTCCTGTGACTTTTTTTCCGATTACCGAGTCTACAGCACACTCAACTCTGGGTAGGACCCAGTTGGAGACCAAAAATCCCGCAATAAGTTTAGAAGGAACTGATGAGGAATTGAACCACAACCTTCCAATCGGTAGTCCGTTGTGCTGACCACTACACCATGGTGATCAGTAAATTTGAAAAAGAAAAAAAAACAGCAAACAAACAAACAAACAAACAAACAAACAAAAAAAAACCAATACAGGCTTTTAGCTAATAACATCTACTGTTGGAAAATTATGTACCTTTATCAGTATCACTATCATTATGTCAATTCTTTATATATGGAAAGCGTATACTGGATTTGAAGGAGCAGAGTGGGAATTTTTTTTTTTTTTTTTTTTTTTTTTTTTCGTTCGGTATTATCACTTGATAGTTTTCAAAACAAGTGCGATTACCGACGTTCAAGCAAACGGGAACCAGAAAAAAAAAAAAAAAAAAAAAAAAAAACCACACACACACACACACGAAAATTGAATCAGAACGCGTATTTGATATAACCAGAAAAGACAGGCGCAAATTATTGGCCAACTGGCCTTTGTCACTGGACGAAGCAGCGGGGAAGTTTCAATCTTTTTCTCCTAATTGTTGTATTTGGTGTTTGTTTGTGATCTTACATTCACGCTTGACAAAGGCCAGTTGGCCAAAAATTTGCTCTTGTCTTGTTCTGATTTTATTTTCGTGTTTTTCTGGTACTTGATAGTTTTGTTTAGCAAAGTCTTCCTAGTCAGGCTATTTGCTACTGCGCTCACATACGATGAAAGGGACTGTTCTGTGCACGCTAAACGAGTTGATCCAGCTACGACAACTGTGTTATGAAGGACGTGTCTTTAATTGTACAGTTCTCTCCCTTGGATTTCGCACTCTGGTACACAAAGAATTTTTTTTTTCCATTCTTGAATAACAAGGAAATGTATCTGACGCAAAAATTGAAAGCTATTCAATCATACATTTATTGAACATAATCTGATATTGCTAATCGTCAGCATCCGATTTTTAACCTTTTTCGTTGTTGTTGTTTTCGTC
>JAPXFY010000206.1:40000-50000 GCA_030674185.1 Monoplex corrugatus
TACAGGCGTCTACACACACACACACACACACATACTCACGCGCGCGCGCGCTCACACACATGCATGTACACACACATACACACGAACACACACACACATACACGCGAACACACACACACACACACACACACACACACGCACGCACGCACGCACGCACTCACACACACACACACACACACACACACACACACACACACACACACACACACACACAGGTATGGCAAAAGTCTATTGTTATTCCTATATTAAAAGCAGGAAAGCCTAAAAACAACGAAAACAGTTACAGACCTATTGCTTTGACGTCCCATTCGAGCAAACTAATGGAAAGATTGGTATTAAACAGACTTGTACATTACTGTGATAAAAATAACGTTATTCCAGTAAACCAAGCAGGTTTCAGAAAAGGGAGATCCACAATTGAGCACCTGGTTAAACTTACAACTCAGATAAAACAACAGTTTGCCCGCCGAAAAAGTCTTTTGGCAACTTTTTTTGATGTGAAAAAAGCGTATGATCAAGTTTGGCATACACGTTTATTGTACAAGCTGAAATCTATTGGTTTATCTGGCAATATGTATAATTATATTAAGTCCTATTTAGCCAATAGAACAATTCAAGCAAGAGTGGGAACAAGTTATTCTACTTCGCGACGTCTTGATATGGGAATCCCTCAAGGTTCAGTGATAGCACCTATTTTATTTAATATCCTTATACAGGATCTTCCTAATGCACTCTCAAATCGTGTTGTTTTGGTACAGTACGCTGATGATATATGTATTTGGATGAATATTACTTTAAAAAAAACAACTCCACAGAGAGCACAGAATTACATCAGGAAGTTGTATCAGTCTGATCTTGATAATCTTGGAAACTACATGTTAGAAAATGGACTGTCGTTATCAGCGGAAAAAACTAACATGATGCTATTTAATCCTGGTGGTACTTTAAGTCACTTGCCTACTTTCAAACTGCATGGTGAAGTGCTACATTACAAGCAGGTTGTAAAATTTCTGGGAGTCTTTATAACATCGAAATTAACCTGGAATGTCCATTTTGATTATATTTTAACAAAAGCAAGGAAAGCCTTAAATTTTCTAAAGATAATAAGCAGATTACCCTGGGGAATGGATACAAACATACTACTTCATCTGTCAACAGCACTTGTAAGATCTAAATTATCCTATGCACAAGAAGTGTTCTTCAGTGCACCAAAATATTTACTAAAGAAGATTCAAAGCTTAGACTGCAAAAGTCTTAAAATTGCACTAGGTGTACCAGTCCATGCTTCTTGCCTGGAAACGTACAAAGTTGCTGGAATTCTGCCTCTGAACAACTATCGTGAGTTAGCGACAGCAAAGTTTGCCGTTAGAATTTCTTCACAAACGGACAATTTTGTGAGTAAGGAAGTAAAAATCAGGTCAGATGTTGACTTTCCGAAACGAGCAAAGAATATTTCATCACAAATGACTGTTGCAACTTACGTATCTGACCTGGTCAAACAGTCTAACATAAATCTGGATGAAATAGCTGAAACACCATCCACAACGACCATCCCTACATGGGAAATGCTAAAAGCTACTTTTGATATTGATTATACAGATGCTAAGAAATATGAAAACGTTAACATTTCGAAATGCAGAGCAAGAGAACATATCGATGAAAAATACCGTACCCACCTCCATATTTTTACCGATGGATCAGTCTTAGAAAATAAATGTGCTGGAGCAGCATTTTATGTCCCAAAATATAAAATAATAAAGTCATTTTTCATTGGGGCAAATATATCTATCTTTACAGCGGAATTAGTCGCTATTTTACAAGCGTTGCATTATCTAGTAAACCTTACACATGTATTTTTCAAAGTAGTTCTCTTTGTTGATTCAAAATCTGTATTATATGCCTTGCAGTCTTTTGATACAGACACAAGACCTGATATAATTACTGAGGCAAATCATCTTATACATCGTTTAAGGATAAAAGGTACAGATCTCAGTTTATGCTGGGTGCCTTCTCACGTTGGTCTTCACGGCAACGAAGTAGTTGACAGAGCAGCTAAGCAAGGTGCACACAGTTCTGATAATACTACAGAATTACGTATTAATACTTCCGTAAAAGAAGCTTGCAACTTGCTAGAATCAGCCTCATGGATTCGTTTTCATGAACATTTCCATGAAAAGTTTGTGTCACAACAAATGATAAAACTTTCATTTCAAAATGTGTGTAAAAAATTGCAGTTTTCTTCCATATATCATTTGAGAACGATTGTTGCTGTTCATTTTCGTATTCAGCTAAACGCATTGAAAACAAAATACTGTAAAAATGTCAAGTGTATTTGCGGCGAACAATTCACACTGTTTCACTGTCTATTTTACTGCAAAATGCTACGTTCTTTTTTACCAAAAATGTTTACACAAGACAATTATTCTGAAACTCATTTTAAAGAAGTAACTTCCGATCAATTTTTGTCAGTTAAAATTTCAGAATCGTTGGTTCACAGTCCTGTTAATGCATTACTTTAAGTTTATGAAGTTTGTACTTTAGAGTTAAATTTTCCATACACATTGTTGATGTTAAATGTTAGTGTTAAGTTATTGTTCCATTTTTCTATTTCCCACCTACTTATGTCTATAACTATGTCTCCTCTATGCCCCAAAACAAACCAACCCATCTCTCATCTCGCATTTTTTTTTTTTTTTTTTTTTTTCCTTTTTTTTTTTTTTTTTTTTTTTTTTTTTTTTTTTCGTCTAATATCACTCATAGTGAAAAGACGTTAAATCAAAGAACGAACACACACACACACACACACACACATTTGCGTTAACACCCTGACGTTTCCAAATATTCAAAAGTCAAATCTCCCAAAATAATCGACATCAAACTCAAAGCCTCTGTCTTTTTATCATTTATGAATATGTATTGGCTTGCTTTGCTTTGAGCTTTAGTTTGTTACGTGTTTCTGTTGTTGCTTTTTTTGTTCTTCTATCTATTTATTCATTTATCTGTTTATTTGTATTGTCTTTGTTTGTTTGTTTATGTGTGTGTTTTATTCTGTTATTTTCTCTAACGTTCCTCTGCCATTACCACCAACCTACTCATTTTGACTCTACAGCAACCTTCCTCAGAAATTGAAGTCACTATTACAGCAGGGCGTGAAAAAGAACAGTGTGTGTGAGACAGTTTTTCACAATGCTGTGGTGTTGAAAATGAGGATGATAGTGATGAAGTTACGGCTTTCCGTTTAGGACTGGGACTGCATGACAGGACTATATCCTTTCCTTGATAATAATATATCCTGGAGTCAGCCAGGCCCAAGAGATTCAGACACCTGCGGTGTCGGTGACGAAATAGAAAGTTCGAGAGGATGAAACTTTCTCGTTAATATAATGAAGTATTCATTTCAGTTTGCTGCTTGCTGGAGTTGGAGATGATGAAAATATCAGTGATGTCTATAAAGGATTTATTTCAATTTGCCCTGTTTGGGCAGTAAGAGTCAGCCAAATTATCGAAAAAGACACTCTTGGGGAAACATCAATGAGGTTTGAACAGACCTGCAGACTGCTGTGGTGATGCAGATGAACTGTGTCCTTTTAATTCAACTCCTTTCTCTGTTTTCACTGCGCCCATGTTGCCTCCATGAAAATTAATAATGTGTGCGGAAGAGAAAATGAATGAATCATGCCAACATCACCCTTAACATTTCTTCTTCTTTTTCTACTTTTTTTCTTCTTCTTCTTCTTTTTCTACTTTTTTTTTTTCTTCTTCTTTTTCTACTTTTTTTTTTCTTCTTCTTTTTCTACTTTTTTTTTATCTCACGGATACACGAGCAACACAATCACTGACGCATCCGTAAAATGGATGAGACTCGATTCTGTGGTCCCAGTCTATCTAACGAGTCCATAACATATGCTTTTAAGTTTAGGTATCACCTTGGTCAGGACCGATAATCCTACACTTTTTTTTTAAACCTATGGAAAAAAGAACCCACACGACTAGACTAAAAGTCCGTCTCCATTAATCATTTCGCAACTTTAACTGTCCCTTTCGTTGTTGTTTTATGCTGTTTTAAATTCGTTTGTTTTAAATTTAGTTTGTGGTTTCTCAGAAGAATGTTGAGAGTTCCATGGACAGCAAAGAAAACAAACGAAACAGTCTTGATGGAGGCAGACACAAGTAGATCATTCATAAGGAAGATTAGGAAAAGACAGGCAACATTTATAGGCCATTTTATGAGGAAGGGGGATTTGGAGCACCAGGTCACAACGGGAAAGCTGGAGGGAAAGAGAGCACCAGGTAGATCCAGGGAGAGAATGCTGGATGGACTTGCAGAGTGACTGGGGATGAGGAGGGTTGGGGAGATACTAGGGGCAACGAGAGATAGAGATGGTTGGAAGTCCATGGTCGCCAACGCCATGCGGCAGGGCACCTGATGATGATGATACATTCGTTTCTCTCTTCATTCCTTCTTTTGCTCTTTGTTCGTTCATTTATTTGTTTGTTAAATGTTTAGTAGATAATTGCTGGGTGCCTCGTCTGTGATTGAGAAAAAAAATGTCAGTGCGGGTTTTTTCGTTACGACATAATGACATACTTAACGCTGCTAATACGACCCATTCACGCACTTAACACTACTAATACGACATATTCACACACACTTAACACTGCTAATACCACATATTCAGACACTTTACAATGCTAATACGCCATATTCACACACTTAACATTGCTAATACGACATATTCACACACTTTACACTGCTATTACGCCATATTCACACACTCAACATTGCTAATACGACATAGTCACGCACTTTACACTGCTAATACGACATACTCACACACTTGACACTGCTAATACAACATAGTCACACACTTAGCATTGCTAATACGACATACTCACACACTTGACACTGCTAATACAACATAGTCACACACTTAGCATTGCTAATACGACAGTCACACACATAACACTGCTAATACGACATATTCACACACTTGACACTGCTAATACAACATAGTCACACACTTAACATTGCTAATACGACATAGTCACACACTTAACACTGCTAATACGGCATAATCACACACTTAACACTGCTAATACGACATAGTCACACACACTTAACACTGCTAATACGACATAGTCACACACTTAACACTGCTAATACGACATAGTGACACACACTTAACACTGCTAATACGACATAGTCACACACACTTAACACTGCTAATACGACATAGTCATCAACACTTAACACTGCTAATACGACATAGTGACACACTTAACACTGCTAATACGACATACTCACATACTTAACACTGTTAATACGACATAGTCATCAACACTTAACATTGCTAATACGGCATAGTCACACACTTAACATTGCTATACGACATATTCACACACTTAACACTGCTATACAACATATTCACACACACTTAACACTGCTAATACGACATAGTCATCAACACTTAGCACTGCTAATACGACAGTCACACACATTTAACACTGCTAATACGACATAGTGACACACTTAACATTGCTAATACGACATAGTCACACACTTAACACTGCTAATACGACATAGTGACACACTTAACATTGCTAATACGACATAGTCACACACTTTACACTGCTAATACGACATAGTCACACACTTTACACTGCTAATACGACATAGTCACACACTCTACACTGCTAATACGACATAGTCACACACTTTACACTGCTAATACGACATAGTCACACACTTTACACTGCTAATACGACATAGTCACACACTTAACACTATTATACGACATAGTCACACACTTAACACTGCTAATACGACATAGTCATCAACACTTAACACTGCTAATACGACATAGTCACACACTTTACACTGCTAATACGACATAGTCACACACTTTACACTGCTAATACGACATAGTCACACACTTAGCACTATTATACGACATAGTCACACACTTAGCACTATTATACGACATAGTCACACACTTAGCACTATTATACGACATAGTGACACATTTAACACTGCTAATATAACATATTCACAAATGCTTAACACTGCTAATACAACATAGTCACACGCGCTGATATCTCAAGTTCAATCCCAGCCCGCAACGTTAAAAACTGGCCTGATCGCTGCCCATCTTAATGTTTCCATCATTCTGGTGGTGTCAGCTTAGTGTTTGATAGGTCCCTTCTCCCCATTCCCCATTTCAAGACCTTGCCAGCGCATGGGGTTTTGTGCAGGCCCAGAAATCTGTCGGATAATTGCTGGCGGATTTGGGTGGAGCGCATAAGGAGCTGTCTGAATGCAGTGAATCCCTCTTGAAATAGCTCCAATGACTCCAGTAACACACATTTGACACTGCTAATACGACATAGCCACGACATAGCCACACACTTTATACTGCTTATACGACATAGCCACACACTTTATACTGCTTATACGACATAGCCACACAATACCGCTAATACGACATATTCACACACATAACACTGCTAATATGGTGAGAGCCATCAGACTGTTTCATCAGACACAGGAATAACAGGTTTCCTCAACAAGCGGCGGGACATTGGGTCCCCGTAGTTGACAGCCCAGTCTCGTGGTCTCTTCTCTTCGTTCTTCTCCCTCAGTTCACGTACCAGCTGTCTCAGTCCCCGTAACCGTCCGTTGACGGAGGTCCGGGGCGAGATGTGGCCATCAGCCTGTCGGGCTCCCTTGGCCGAGTCCGTGCTCATTCTGCTGACCATCCCTGCTGTATCGCAAAACAAAGGAGAAGAGCTGGATAGGTCGGAGATGACGGGCAAACTGGCTGACTGGAGAGTGGCCATAGAAGCTTTGATATGAATCTTTTCAGCGTCCGACCGTGAAGAAACAGGGTCGGGTATGTCGGATACCTTAAGATGGTGGTAGCTCTGAGGTCGACTGCAAGGGAAATAAGGACACGGGTTCAGGGGAGACAAAGCCCGAAAACGACACGGATGATGAGTAGAAGAGTTCTTGTCCGTGGAAATATCGTTATGGGGATAAGAAAAAGCCAGTGAATCGGCAACGCTGTTTAAAGAATTTGTTGCGCAAAATGAAAGGTCAGCGTGAACGATTCCTCTGTTTCTGAATTCAGATTTGTGTTCCAGAAATGATGATGATGATGCCAGTAAGGATTGTCGTTCTCGAGTCACGCCTTCCGAAACCTGCAGCGCACGCTGACGAGATGTCGTCAAGCTTTCTCGTCTGTCCGGTCCCTCATGTTCAGGTTCCTGGCTGTCCATCAGCTCCTGAAGAATGACTTGCCTGCTGCGCACGAGAGCTCGCGTGTTCTGCTGCTGTCGGCGCTCCAGCACCTGCAGCTGTCTGTGGAGCAGGGCCAAGGCGTTCTTGTTCAGCTGGCGGGCGTGCAGAGAAGACTTCTCGCGCTGCTTCCGTATGCGTTTGCTGAGCAGGTCCATGATGCTGTCACGGGTATTCCTGAAAATAGAGATCTTCTGTTGATGACTTCATGCATCGTACGCTCTCTTTGTCTCTGTCGGGCTGTCTCTGTTTGTCTGTCTGTCTGCCTGTCTGTCTGTCTGTCTGTCTCTTTTTCAGTCTGCCTGTGTCTCTCTGTCTCTGTCTCTCTGTCTCTGTCTCCCTGTCTCTGTCTCTCTCTTTCTGTCTCTCTCTCTCTCTTTCTCCGTCTCTGTCTGTCTGTCTCTGTCTCTGGTTGTCTTCTGTCTGTCCGTCTCTGTCTGTCTCTGTCAAAGTCTCTGTCTGTCTGTCTGTCTGTTTGTCTCTCTCCCTCCCCTCCTCCCCTCTCTCTTCCCTCTGCGCTTACATGCGTGTTTGTGAAAGAGATAATGAAATTACATTTCCAACGGTTAAAATTAACAGCTATGATTATTTTTTTTTTTTTTACAAAATTGCCATAGCGTGCATGTTGGTTGTTTTCATGTTATTATACATATAGGCCGGCCATGGACATGACTTCCGGGATCTTTAACGTGTATTTTGGATATCATCCATACGTATACACTAGAAGAGAGGAAGAGAGTTTTTGAATGTTATATAAAACCAATACTTTTTTGTACGGTTGTGAGGAGTGGACAGTCAACAAGCAAAACCTGAACAAGATTGAGGCAGCAGAGATGTGGTTTCTAAGAAGAATGTTGAGAATTCCAGGGAAAGCCAAGAAAACAAACGAGACAGTCTTGATGAAGGCAGACACAAGTAGATCATTCATAAAGTAAGATTAGGAAAAGACGGGCAACATTTATAGGCCATTTTATGAGGAAAGGGGAATGGGAGCACCTGGTCACAACGGGAAAGCTGAAGGGAAAAAGAGAGCACCAGGTAGACCCAGGGAGAAAATACTAGACGGACTTGCAGAGTGGCTGAAGACAGGGAGAGTGGAAGAGATGCTTGAGGCAGCAAGAGATAGAAACAGATGGAAGTCCATGATCGCCAAAGCCATGCGGCAAGGCACCTGATGATGATGATGATACGCTAGAAAGGGATTTTTCCACAGCTTTTTCTTTTCCGAAAATTGCCGTTGTTTTCGTGGTACTATAGGTCCAGCAATGGACGTGATTTACAGGATCTTTAACGTCTTTTGGATTTTATGCATACGTATACAGACATTTTTTTAACAGCTGTTTTTTATTTTCCTTTTTTTTTTTTTAAACAAAATCGCCGTTGCTTACATGCTAGGTGTTTTCATGTTACTATAGGGGCCAGGCACGGATATGACTTACAAGGATCTTTAACGTGTGTTTTTGATATTCTCCATACGTATACATTAAAAACGGGATTTCTTTTTTGTTGTTGTTGTAACAGCTTCTTTTTTTCTTTCTTGTTTTCTTTTTTGTTGTTGTTTTTGTGTTTGTTTGTTTGTTTGTTTTGTTTGTTTTTAAACAAAATTGCCGTTAGTTGCATGCTGGGTGTTTTCATTGTTACTATAGACCAGCCACAGAAATGACTTACAGGATCTTTAACGTGTGTTTTTTTGATATTCTCTATACGTATACACCAGAAGGGGATTAGGGCACTGGCAGGTCTGCACTCACGTCGACCTGGGAGATGCTAAAAATATCTCCTGTCTTTGCCCACCAGGTGGAGGTATCTGGGTGTATCGAACCCGGGAAATTCCGACTGGCGTTTGCCCACTTGACTACGCGACCGTCGAGAGAAGAGAGAGAGGGGGGGGGGAGGGGAGGGAGAGAGAGAGAGAGGCAGAGAGAGAGAGAGAAGAGAGAGAGAGAGAGAAAGAGAGAGAGAGAGAGAAACAGACCGACCGACAGACAGACAGGCAGACAAACTGTGAGAGAAAACACGCACACACACACACACACACACACACACACACACACACACACACACACACACACACACACACACACACCTACAAGGAAAGAAAGAGAGAGAGAGGGGACAGACAGACAGACAGACAGACAGGCAGGCAGGCAGACAGACAGACAGGCAGGCAGACAGAGGAGAGTGAGAGAGAGAGAGAGAGAGAGAGAGAGAGAGAGAGACAGACAGACAGAGACAGAAGCACAGAGAGAGACAGAGAGAGATAGTGAGAAACGGAGAGAGAGAGAGAGAGACAGACAGACAGACAGAGACAGACACACAGACAGACAGACAGACAGACAGAGATCTCATTCGTCACTGTATTATGCCCTCACATAAGAAATCGAACACACTGTGTGGTCGGCACTCTAAAACACTTGATGCTGAAATAGCCTATCTCTTTACACACTCGACCCCACAATAAAACACACACACACACACACACACACACACACACACACACAAACACACACACACACACACACAAACACACACACGCACACATACACACACACAAAACCACGAACGCACGCAAGCATACACACACACACACACACACACACGCACACACACACACACACGCACCTACACACACACACACACACGCACACACACACACAATTACACACGCACACACACACACATACACACACACATACACACGCACAC
>JAPXFY010000206.1:52500-57500 GCA_030674185.1 Monoplex corrugatus
AGGAAGACCCTGGATTAAAGGTTGGAGGGAAAATGAACAACACTTGATACGCAGATGACACCGTGCTAATTGCAGAATATGAAAGGGACCTACAAAACCTTGTGAATGTACTAGAAATAGAAAGCAAAGGTAAGGAGTTGGAACTAAACAGCAGGAAGACTGAAGTCATGGTGATCAGTAAAAAACATGAAATTCCCTCATGCAAAATAACAGCAAACGGCATAAACTTGAGACAGGTTGATAAGTTTTAAATACCTGGGAACGATCATTTCACCAGACGGCAGATGCACATCAGAAATAGCCAGCAGAATCGGCCGAGCCAAAACAGCATTCAAGAAGATGAACAGCATTCTTACCAACAGATGCCTATCAATTAACATCAGGAAGAGAGTTCTTGAATGTTATATAGAACCAATACTGTTGTACGGTTGTGAAGCGTGGACAGTCAACAAGCAAAACCAGAACAAGATTGAGGCAGCAGAGATGTGGTTTCTAAGAAGAATGCTGAGAATTCCATGGACAGCAAAGAAAACAAACGAGAGAGTCTTGATGGAGGCAGACACAAGAAGATCATTCATAAGGAAGATTAGGAAGAGACAGTCAATGCCCATGAAGACATGGGCTTTCCATTTGGTCCCCTTCTTACCCACTGGACGAGGCGGCAGGGAAGTTTTTTAGTCCCGTTTTTATTATCCATTGTTTGGTGTTTGTGATCGGTTTGTGACCGTGCGTTCGCGCTTGACAAAGGGTAGTTGGCCGAAAATTTGCGCTTGTTTTGTTTTGTTTTGTTTTGTTGGATACGCGCTTATATTGGTTTTCTTGTTCTTCTGGTTCATGTTTGCTTGGGCGTGGGCATTCCCACTTCTTTTGGATCTATTCATAGGTCATTTTATGAGGAAAGGGGAATTGAAGCACCTGGTCACAACAGGAAAGCTACAGGTTTTGATGTGGTAAGTATAACTAGTTAAACAGGGTTTTGAGAAAAAGAAAATCTTATTTTGCTGTCTATTGTTTTGTCCAAAACTAGGTTGTCTTGTGTCTTTTTTGTATTTTGTGTTGGCTTGACAAAATGCCAGTTAGCCGTATATTTGTGCCTGTCTTGCAACGCCAATTAAATACCCTGTTTTTTTTGTATCTTTTGTATGTGATTCTAATAACATACTGACAGCCACCATAGTCCTACAGTTTCACTTCATGACCAAAACCCAAGCTGTAACACCGTGTGCGATATATATATATATATATATATATATATATATATATAGATAGATAGATATAGATAGATATATATATCTAGATAGATAGATAGATAGATAGATATAGATAGATAGATGGAGAGAGAAAGAGAGAGAGAGAGAGAGAGATACAGAGACATAGAAAGAGACAGAGACAGAGAGACAAAGAGACAGGGAGTGACACAGAGAGGATTGCGAGAGAGAGAGAGAGTGAGAGAGAGAGAGAGAGAGAGAGAGAGAGACAGACAGACAGACAGACAGACAGACAGACAGACAAAAGACAGACAGATAGACAGACAGAGACAAAGAGAGAGAGACAGAGACAGTGAAACAGAGAGAAAGGGAGAACAAGTGAGAGTGAGTGAGTGAATGAGTGAATGGTGATTCAGATAGAAATAGACAGACAGACAGGCAGACAGACAGACAGACAGACACAGATGGGGGGGGGGGGAAGTTGTGGCGTGTAATGCAATATACCCGAATGAAATTACAGTTGTAGGTACCTTGCATAATCTGGCGGGACTAAGGAAATCCATTAATTGGACTAGCAGCGGGAACGAGCTGTTTGCTCAGCTACTGCAAACAGTTATGTACTATATGCTCAATTACAAGTCTTTTCACTATGAGCGATATTAGACGGTGTGTGTGTGTGTGTGTGTGTGTGTGTGTGTGTGTGTGTGTGTGTGTGTGTGTGTGTGTGTGTGTGTGTGTGTGTGTGTGTGTGTGTGTGTGTGTGTGTGTGTGTGTGTGTGTGTGGTGGTCTTTGATTTAATGTCTATTCACTAAAGTGATTTTAGACACACACACACACACACAAAAAAAAACCCTAAGGAAAAAAGAGGAAACTTGGAAATGGTTAATCTTCAGGAAGAAGAAATGAACACAAAAAAAAAGAAGAAAAAAACTGTGCCGAAGACGAGAAAGAAAATTCACAAATGACATTATCATCATAATTAACGATTGAAACAGTAAAATTAGCTAACCATAACATTGAACATGAGAAATAACGGCGCATTAAAGATAATTCGCTATAGGAGTTTTTGACAGGTTAACAAAAAATTCATATGTTAAGGATGGTGAGGCAAATATGTCAGAAACTGTCTTCGTTGATACTCTGTGTGTGTGTGTGTGTGTGCGCGCGCGCGCTCGCGTGTGTGTGTGTGTGTGTGTGTGTGTGTGTGTGTGTGTGTTAGGAAGTGTGTTCGTGAGGTGAATGAGGATGGGATGGTGTGAATAGGAGTAATCTGGTGAACAATTCTTTATTGCAAGGCGGCGCTCAGTGAATCTTACGGATTTAGGAGAGAAGAAGAACCGCAACAGTCTGATTGATTTGGTTCAGATTTCACGTCGACACCCACCTCAGGTGATATGGCCGACGGGGATAGCCATCCCAGGGACGTGGCAGAAGGGGGCCTACCTAAACCTATACTGACATCACCAGAACAACAATGATGTTAAGATGGGACAGTGAGAAGACCAGTTTTAATATTGCGCACCCCAGGATTGGAACCCACAACCATTAGCATGTGAATCCGACGCTCAACCACAACAGTCAGATAGAAACATGCTTTTTTTTTTTTATATACAACAGCTCCACCCAGCTTGGTCATTAGTGCTCGTAATTGTTATGTGGCTCAAACCTGTCTGTGTTTGAGTGGGTGTGTGTATGTCAGTGAAGCATAGAAGTTTACAATGAAACAACTAGTATTATTGTCATGAATGACAACGGTCGTGTTCTCTTGTCTGTCCGTCTGTCTGTCTCTTTCTCTTTGTCTCTCTCTGTGTCTCTTTGTCTCTCTGTCTGTGTCTCTGTCTCTCTCTGTCTCTGTCTCTCTGTCTCTGCCTCTCTCTGTCTGTCTGTCTGTCTGTCTCTCTCTCTATATATATATACATACATGTAGATACATATATGTATATGTATATACACGCATGCACGCACAAACACATACACACATACACACGCACGTACACACACACACACATACACACGCACACACACACACACACACACACACACACACAATCACATATAAACACACACACATATAAACACACAAACACTCACACACACACACAAACACACACACTCACATACAAACACACACACACATACTCTCTCACACGCACACGCACACACACACACACACACACACACACACACACAGACACACACACACACACACAGACACACACACACACACAGACACACACACACACACACACACAAACACACACACACACACACAAACTAGCTATTAAACTGTAGGAACGGTGCCAGTTGGACAATGGTATTTTTTTCCTGGCAACTAATTCTGACAGATACTCTGCTAAACATACCCTGTCTTAGTAACAATAGCCTGATTAATTTGTTTTGTTCACATGGGGAGACCTCTAGTATTGTTCTGTCCCTGTCTGTCTGTCTGTCTGTCTGTGTCTGTCTGTCTCTGTCTATCTATCTGTTTATCTGTCTGTCTGTCTGTGTCTGTGTCTGTGTCTATCTCTGTTATCTATCTGTCTGTCTGTCTCTCTCTGTGCATAGATGTATGCGTGTTTGTATTTATGCGCCGCGCGCGCGCGCGTGTGTGCGTGTATGTATGTGTAGGTGCGTGCGTGTCTGCGTGTCTGCATGTCTGCATGTGTGTGTGTATGTGTATGTGTGTGCATGTGTGTGTATGTGTGTAAATATATATATATATATATATGTGTGTGTGTGTGTGTGTATGTGTGTGTGTGTGTGTCTGTCTGTCTGTCTGTCTGTCTGTCTGTGTGCAGGCATATACGACAGACAGCAAGAGTAGCAATGGGGTTTTAATATCAGTCAAACAAACACACGTAGGCGATCGAAGTTATATTCAATCACACAGACTTTGACACTGTCACAAATGACAAAAAAAAACCACACAAGCGTTTTCAAAACCCCAGATGTCCACATAAGCCTGTTTATACACACACACACACAATTCGGTGCCCCCTGTTCACGCCTCTACTATGTATGCCTGGCGCAATATATTAACCTCCTTTCCAGTCAGCTCTTAAGCCACTTGGTGACAAGAGACAGCAACAGACACCACGTTGACAGTTGCAAGTACAACCTTTCCCTTTTATCAGTCTAATCCCCGTGAACATCGTGAACACTATGTCTGGATTAGACAGGGCGTTATTGTTATAATTATAAGACTCCGATCTTGTCCTGTTATTTTTTTAGTTTGAAACCCTTTGACTCCTGCACACTGTCCACCAATATCATCATCATTATCATCAGGTGCCTTGCCGCATGGCGTTGGCGATTATGGACTTCCATCTGTCTCTATCTCTTGTTGCCTCAAGCATCTCTTCCACCCTCCTTGTCTTCAGCCACTCTGCAAGTCCGTCTAGTATCTTCTCCCTGGGTCTACCTGGTGCTCTCTTTCCCTCCAGCTTTCCCGTTGTGACCAAGTGTTTCAATTCCCCTTTCCTCATAAAATGGCCTACGAATGTTGCCTGCCTTTTCCTAATCTTCCTTATGAATGATCAACTTGTGTCTGCCTCCATCAAGACTGTCTCGTTTGTTTTCTTTGCTGTCCATGGAACTCTCAACATTCTTCTTAGAAACTACATCTCGGCTGCCTCAGTCTTGCTCTGGCTTTGCTTGTTGACTGTCCACACCTCGCAACCATACAACAGTATTGGTTCTATACCACCAACAGCAAAAAGTTAACTCTTTGACTCCCTCGCTCTTTCCACCATCAGGAAGCTAGCCGGTGGATAGGGTGAGGGGAGTGAAAG
>JAPXFY010000206.1:75000-76975 GCA_030674185.1 Monoplex corrugatus
ACTTTGACACACACTGTCACAAATGACAAAAAAAAACACACAAGCGTTTTCAAAATCCCAGATGTCCACATAAGCCTTTTTATACACACACACACACACACAATTCGGTGCCCCCTTGTTCACGCCTCTAATATGCATGCCTGGCGCAATACATTAACCTCCTTTCCAGTCAGCTCTTAAGCCACTTGGTGACAAGAGACAGCAACACACACTACGTTGACAGTTGCAAGTACAACCTTTCCCTTTTATCAGTCTAATCCCTGTGAACATCGTGAACACTATGTCTGGATTAGACAGGGCGTTATTGTTATAATTGTAAGATTCCTGTACTCCCGATCTTGTCCTGTTATTCTATAGTTTGAAACCCTTTGACTTCTGCACCCTGTCCCCCAACATCGTCATCATTATCATCAGGTGCCCTGCCGCATGGCGTTGGCGATTATGGACTTCCATCTGTCTCTATCTCTTGTTGCCTCAAGCATCTCTTCCACCCTCCTTGTCTTCAGCCACTCTGCAAGTCCGTCTAATATCTTCTCCCTGGGTCTACCTGGTGCTCCCTTTCCATCCAGCTTTCCCGTTGTGACCAGGTGTTTCAATTCCCCTTTCCTCATAAAATGGCCTATGAATGTTGCCTGCCTTTTCCTAATCTTCCTTATGAATGATCTACTTGTGTCTTCCTCCATCAAGACTGTCTCGTTTGTTTTCTTGGCTGTCCATGGAACTCTCAACATTCTTCTTAGAAACCACATCTCGGCTGCCTCAGTCTTGCTCTGGCTTTGCTTGTTGACTGTCCACGCCTCACAACCATACAACAGTATTGGTTCTATACCACCAACAGCTAAAAGTTAACTCTTTGACTCCCTCGCTCTTTCCACCATCAGGAAGCTAGCTGGTGGATAGGGTGAGTGAGTGAACGGGTTAAACTTTTGCTTTGCTAACATGGTTGACAATGCAGGATGCCGGTGGACATGGTGCATGAGTCAAAGAGTTAAAGCCCATCCGACTGAATAGATCCATATCAGGGTTATAACTGTTTCACAACATACACAATAAGTCAACAGGGGAAAAATAAGGAAAAGAAAAATTAAGTACACATATCAATGCATTTGTACACACAATCTAGGGAGATGCACCTGGCGCTGACCACTCCATCCAATTTATCACACAGGGAACTTAAAAAAATACCCAAATACAAATTTAACCATAACTGAGGACACTAAATCATATATAAAAACGGGCCTAAATTACCTGAAATTGCTGCCGCATATTTCACTTCCCTGGAGCCAAAAATGCACTTAATACATGTACCCAGTTATCACTCCCAAGAGAAAGTACGTAAGACTTTATCGAACACATACAGGTGAATGGACCAGCAAGGCAGAAAATGATAGGAAGAAATGACAGAAAGCAGAGGAACAAGGCAGAAACAAAGAGAGGGAGGCATAAAAGAGGAAATTTCTAGCACAGAATTTCCAGAAGGTAGGGATACTATTTATACTGAAAGAGCCCCCGGTATCCCCACAGGGGTAGACGGGCGTTGAACTTAAATATTCCTGCACTCTGATCTTGTTATGGTTTCTGGGTCCTTTCCAGATTGGCAGCGGTTGTCAGTCGGAAGGTCTAGGGTTCGATTCTGCCTGGGTACCCCCCAACCCCCGGCATGGTGGGTAAACGGGAGGGGATTTTTCTTTTTGTTGTTGTTGTCTTTTTCTTTCTTGTAGAACTGTTAGGATTTTTAACTCTTTGACTCCCGCACCCTGTCCACCTGAAACCTACAACGCCAACCACGCCAGCGAAGCAAAAACTTAACCTTTGATTCCCTCACCCTATCCACCAGCTTCCTGCAGGAAGCTGGTGAATAGGGTGAGGGAATCAAAGGGTTAAGTTTTTGCAGCTGGTGGATAGGGTGCGGGAGTTAAAGGGTTAATTAAACCCCTTTCGTGTGAACGCGCAAGTCAAATGTCAAAGATGTGCT
>JAPXFY010002068.1:0-2500 GCA_030674185.1 Monoplex corrugatus
GATGATGATGTAATGATGACAATGATGATGATAATACAATAATAATTATAATATGATGATGATAATGATAATTATAATAATAATGAGGAGGATAATGATAATAATGATAGTTATTATTATCATAATAATATGATAATAATATAATAATGATAATAATAATAACATAACAATAATAACAATATGATAATAATAATGACGATGATGATAATAATAATAATAACAACAATAATAATAATAATAATGATAATAATAATAATAGTAATGATAATAATAATAATGATAATAATAATAATAATAATAATAATAATAATAATAACATAACAATAACAATGATAATAATGAAGCATTTAAGTACGTCAATAACTTTGCAATGTATTAGAGCTCTGTGCAATTTATTAGAGACATCATAACAATAAACAGCAATAATGATAATCAAACAAACACACAAAAAACTGATAAAATGCTATATAGAGGAAATCACCATTAGATATAAATGAACACATAGATACCTAGCATGCAGCTCCACACACACACGCACGCGCGCACACACGCGCGCACACACACACACACACATACACACACACACACGCACACACACACACGTATATGCAAACACACACTCATTCACTCCCTCATTCACACACACACACACACACACACACATACATACATACATACTCGTACATACACACACAGGCATGCACACACACATACATACACACACACACACACACACACAATCACACACACACGCACAATCACACACACACGCACACACACACACAAACACACACACACACACACACACACACACACACACACTTGCACACTCACACACACACACACTCACCCAACACACCACTCCCTCCTCATTTTGCCGCATTCTCGACAGCATATATAATATACCTTAGTCACATTATACCATAAACATTATAACAGACAGTCAAATAAGCCAGAGGTTGTTGATGGGCCAGTAAAATGAGAGCGTGTAGTATTTTTTGAAGAAAAAAAAAAGGAACAGTGTGTGTGTGTGTGTGTGTGTGTGTGTGTGTGTGTGTGTGTGTGTGTGTGTGTTGTGTGTGTGTGTGTGTGTGTGTGTGTGTGTGTGTGTGTGTGTGTGTGTGTGTGTGTCGTCGTTATTTCTTTTAACGTCTATTCACATATGTGCTTTTAGACGGGGGGAAAAAAAATGGTGCGTAAGGAATGAATGAATCTATGTAATCATGAAGGCATTGTATCAATTAAGGTAACAATTAATGTAACATCAAACAAATTCCAATTAAGGTAATAATTAATGTAACATCAAACAAATTAACAAACAAAAGAAAAACAATCAGAACATTATATCAGTCAGGCTTCATCGGATTTCTCGGGTTGTGTGGGAGTTACAGGTATAAAACAATTGGGCTGAATCAAAGGAAACGACCGACAGGACTGTGCAGTAAACGTCTAGCAATGTGTAAATACAGAGTGAAATCAGTATGTTTCTGTTTTAAGTTTGTAAATGACGCAGGGAAATAAGGTCGCATTCGCTGACAACACAAAAGGTGATCAACTGTTATAAAATCACCACAGATACATTTGATGGTTTTACTAAATTTAGTTCGAAGTGAATTGAGAGTTAATCTGAAAGCTAAAGTTATCTCTTGTCTTGTAAAACCCTGGTAATTTACCGAGAAGGGGCGAAGGTCACATTGCGCTTTTACTTTGTTTTCTAATATAGCATTCATTTCATGTTCAGAGAGTGGTAAATCAAGTTTAGTACTGCCAGCCCTATTCATTGCTGCATTTTTTGCTATTCTGTCGACCCGATCGTTAAAAAGGATACCACAGTGTGATGGGATCCAACAAAAACTAACCTGTGTATTATTTGTTATTAAACAATGAATTAGAAATTTTATCTCAAATATTAACGAACTATTTACTTTATGTTCGCAACATTTTAAGGATTGTAATGCAGATTTCGAATCTACACATAATAGGATACTAAACAAAGTTATGGGTAGATCTACTATATATATTTCAGTGCCATTAGGATGGCAACTAATTCAGAAGTGAAGATTGAATGTCCCTGTTCTAAAGAGTAAGCCTTTTCTACTTTAAATTTAGGAATTAGAAAGCCAGCGCCTGCTTTACCATCATCTAGAACAGAGCCATCTGTAAAGATTTTTAAGTAATGTGAATATTTTTTGTGTAGATATGACAAAACATCAATTGCTAACAAGTGTGGATTAATATCTTTTGTCAGGTCAGTATCAGTGTAGTTGATATCAAAAATAGCATTGGACAGTTCCCAGGGGGGTAGAGGACAACATATCATTTTATGTGAAACTTTGTTAGGTAATACGTGAGAAAGTTTGAAGAGCTCATTTGTGTAAGTGGATATTGTTTCTTGTGACTTTATTGTTCTTGCTGTCTTGGGGAAATGGATGTCAGACCGAATTTTAAGTTCCGTACTGGCATAATTAGCTACTGCATTTGCTCTAACTATATATTTAGC
>JAPXFY010002068.1:10000-12500 GCA_030674185.1 Monoplex corrugatus
CTATACCAAGTAAGTAAATCACTATGTGTTTTAAGACTATACCAAGTAGGTGAATCACAATGTATTTTAAGACTATACTAAGTAGGTAAATACAATGTGTTTTAAAACTATACCAAGTAGGTGAATCCTTGTGTGTTTTAAGACTATACCAGGTAGGTAAATCACAATGTGTTTTAAGACTATACCAGGTAGGTAAATCACTATGTGTTTTAAGACTATACCAAGCAGGTAAATCACTGTGTGTTTTAAGACTATACCAAGTAGGTAAATCACTATGTGTTTTAAGACTATACCAAGCAGGTAAATCACTGTGTGTTTTAAGACTATACCAGGTAGGTAAATCACTATGTGTTTTAAGACTATACCAAGCAGGTAAATCACTGTGTGTTTTAAGACTATACCAGGTAGGTAAATCACTATGTGTTTTAAGACTATACCAAGTAGGTAAATCACTATGTGTTTTAAGACTATACCAAGTAGGTAAATCACTATGTGTTTTAAGACTATACTAAGTAGGTAAATCACTATGTGTTTTAAGACTATACCAAGTAGGTAAATCACTATGTGTTTTAAGACTATACCAAGTAGGTAAATCACTATGTGTTTTAAGACTTATAAGTAGAAATCACTATGTGTTTAAGACTATACAAGTAGGTAAATCACAATGTGTTTTAAGACTATACCAGTAGGTAAATCACTATGTGTTTTAAGACTATACCAAGTAGGTAAATCACTTGTGTTTTAAGACTATACCAGTAGGTAAATCACTATGTGTTTTAAGACTATACCAAGTAGGTAAATCACTATCTGTTTTAAGACTATACCAGTAGGTAAATCACTATTGTTTTAAGACTATACCAGTAGGTAAATCACAATGTGTTTTAAGACTATACCAAGTAGGTAAATCACAATGTGTTTTAAGACTATACCAGGTAGGTAAATCACTATGTGTTTTAAGACTATACCAGGTAGGTAAATCACAATGTGTTTTAAGACTATACCAAGTAGGTAAATCACTAATTTTTTTTAAGACTATACCAGTAGGTAAATCACAATGTTTTTAAGACTATACCAGTAGGTAAATCACATATTGTTTTAAGACTATACCAAGTAGGTAAATCACTATGTGTTTTAAGACTATACTAAGTAGGTAAATCACTATGTGTTTTAAGACTATACTAAGTAGGTAAATCACTATGTGTTTTAAGACTATACTAAGTAGGTAAATCACTATGTGTTTTAAGACTATACTAAGTAGGTAAATCACTATGTGTTTTAAGACTATACCAGGTAGGTAAATCACAATGTGTTTTAAGACTATACTAAGTAGGTAAATCACTATGTGTTTTAAGACTATACAGTAGGTAAATCACTATGTGTTTTAAGACTATACTAGTAGGTAAATCACTATGTGTTTTAAGACTATACAAGTAGGTGAATCACTATGTGTTTTAAGACTATACCAAATAGGTGAATCACATGTGTTTTAAGACTATACTAAATAGGTGAATCACTAATGTGTTTTAAGACTATACCAATAGGTAAATCACTATGTGTTTTAAGACTATACAAGTAGGTAAATCACATGTGTTTTAAGACTATCCAAGTAGGTGAATCACTATGTGTTTTAAGACTATACAATAGGTGAATCACTATGTGTTTTTAAACAACTATATAATCCTAGTGTAAATCCATGTGTGTTTTAAGACTATACTAAGTAGGTAAATCACTATGTGTTTTAAGACTATACCAAGTAAGTGAATCACAATGTATTTTAAGACTATACAAGTACGTCAATCACTGTTGTTTTAAGACTATACCAGGTAGGTAAATCACAATGTGTTTTAAGACTATACTAAGTAGGTAAATCACTATGTGTTTTAAAACTATACCAAGTAGGTGAATCCTTGTGTGTTTTAAGACTGTACCAGGTAGGTAAATCACAATGTGTTTTAAGACTATACCAAGTAGGTAAATCACAATGTATTTTAAGACTATACTAAGTAGGTAAATCACTGTGTGTTTTAAGACTATACCAAGTAAGTAAATCACAATGTGTTTTAAGACTATACCAAGTAGGTGAATCACAATGTATTTTAAGACTATACTAAGTAGGTAAATACAATGTGTTTTAAAACTATACCAAGTAGGTGAATCCTTGTGTGTTTTAAGACTATACCAGGTAGGTAAATCACTATGTGTTTTAAGACTATACTTACTTACTTTACTGTATCCGTCCTCTTATTCCATCTTGGGCGTCGAGGGGAGAAAGAGCTTTCTGTCTGCGGCAAGTTTGAAGGCCTGGTTGAGTGGGATGTTGTGGGTCTTCAGTGTTTCTTTCACACCCTCGATCCAGGTCTTCCTCGGTCTACCCCTTGCCTTGTACCCTGACACCTTTGTGTTGTAAGCTTTACTGGCAAGCTGGTGAGGTGCCATGCGTGTCAGGTGCCCGAACCACCTGGTTCTCTGCTGTTGGATGTAGTGGAGAATTGGTGTTGTT
>JAPXFY010002068.1:17500-22500 GCA_030674185.1 Monoplex corrugatus
AGTTCATCCCTTTTAATCTGCTCATATTCATACTCCCCATGTGGGATGTCGGGGATTCTTTCAGTATAAATAGTATCCCCCACCTTCTGGAAATTCTGTGTGCTAGAAATTTCCTCTTTTCTGTCACTCTCTTTGTTTCTGCCTTGCTCCTTTAGTTGTTGTCATTTCTTCCTGTCATTTTTTTGTCTTGCTGGTCCATTCACCTGTATGTGTTCGGTAAAGTCTTACGTACTTTTTCTTAGGACTGATAATTAGGTACATGAATTAAGGGTATTTTTTTGGCTCTGGGGAATAGAAATATGCGGAAGCAGTTTTAGGTAATTTACGCCCGTTTTTATATGTGTCTTAGTGTCCTTAGTTACGTTAAGATTTGTATTTGGGTATGTTTTTTTTAATCCCCTGTGCGATAAATTGGAGTAGTCAACGCCGGGGGCATCTCCTTAGATTATGTGCGCAAATGCACTGATATGCGTACTTGATTTTCTTTTCCTTCTTTTTTCCTCTTGGAGTGTCGAGATTTTTTTTTTTTTTTAATGGTTACAGCCCTGATATGGCTCTACGCAGTCGGTTGGGCTTTAAACACAAATAACAGTAACAATAAAAAGCTCTTACTTTGTGTGTAGATTATCAAGGACTAGCTGTAAGACAGGTCCAACGGGATCTAATGCTATTATCCCAGAATAATGAAGCGTTTTGAAGGTTTGCTTTTAAAGTAGTACAAGTGCCACGTCTTTATTTGAGCACAACAAACGTGTTTTTTTGTTTGTTTTTGTTTTGTTTCGTTTTTTGTTTGTTGTTCTTGTTGTTTGTTTGTTTGTTTGTTTCTTTGTTGTTGTTATTGTTGTTGGTTTCTGTCTTGTTGTTGTTATTCTTATTGGTGGTGGTGTAGGAGATAAGTTTTTCCCCATTGTTGCGTCTACGGTGTTTGTAGGTGGAGAACACCTGTTATTTACTTCTGTAGAATAGAAGGGAATCTTATCCCCTACTTTATCTTAGCTGGACAGAGATGGTGTACATATTGTACTGTTTCTGGCATTCTCTCGCTCACCCGCTCTCTCTCTCTCTCTCGCTCTCTCTCTCTCTCTGCTCTCTGTCTCTGTCTCTCTTCTCTCTGTCTCTGTCTCAGTCTCTCTGTCTCTCCTGTTCTGTCTGTCTTCTGTCTGTCCTCCTCTCTCTGTCTTCTGTCTGTCTGTTCTCTCTGTCTTCTGTCTCTGTCTCTGTTCTCTCTTCTTTCTCTCTGTCTCTCTGTCTCTCTCTCCTCTCTCTCTCTCTCTCTCTCTCTCTCTCTCTCCTTCCTTCTCTCTCCCTCATTCTCTCGAGAGAGAGAGAAAGAGAGAGAGAAATATATACATATATATATATATATATTATATATATATATATAGAGAGAGAGAGAGACAGACAGACAGACAGAATCTCGACGTTTTGAGGATGGGTGGGGGAGGGGACAAGTTACTTATCTGTCCTGTAGAGATTTTAAAAGACAAAGTGCAAATAGTTCTGAAAAAATGTGACGTGTGTGTGTGTGTGTGTGTGTGTGTGTGTGTGTGTGTGTGTGTGTGCGTGCGTGCGTGCATGTGTGTGTGTGTGTGTGTGTGTGTGTGTGTGTGTGTGTGTGTGTGTGTGTGTGTGTATATAAACGCATATGAGGGAGATAGAAACTTTATTTGTGAAATTAAATGAAACTTATTTTTTCAACGATATAAATATTAGTTCAGAGGTCAAGTTACATATGTGCCATTTTTGCTAATCTACATTTATTAATGTTAATACGAGAGAGGGAAAGAGAGAGAAACAGATGAAGAGATAGAGAGGGAGGGAGGGAGAGAGAGAGAGAAAAAAGAGAGAGAGAGCGTGTGTGTGTTAGTGAGCGAGAGAGAGAGAGAGTGTGTGTGTGTGTGTGTGTGTGTGGTTGTGTGGACATGCGTGCGCGCACCTAAAAGAAAGAAAGAAAGAGAGGAGAGAGAGAAAAAGAGAGTGAGAGAGAGAGAGAGAGATCCAAGGTGTTGGGGGATAGAGAGACAAACAGAGAGAGAAATTGAGAGACAGAGACACAGAGAGAGAGACAGAGAGAGAAGAGAGAGACAGAGAGAGGAGAGACAGACAGAGACAGAGAGACAGAAAGAGAGACTGACAGACAGACAGAGAGACAGAGACAGAGAGAGAGAGAGAGATCCAAGGTGTTGGGGATAAAGAGATAAACAGAGAGAGAAATTGAGAGACAGAGACAGTGAGAGAGAGAGACAGAGAGAGGAGACAGAGACAGAGACAGACAGAGACAGAGAGACAGAAAGAGAGAGAGAGAGACAGAGACAGGCAGAGACAGAGAGACAGACAGACAGACAGACAGAGACAGAGACAGAGACATAGAGAGAACAATGGACTAGTTGTTGCCAGTGAACACGATAACAGTAATAAACATACTGCAGGGGTCGAGTTGAAGTAGCTAGGAGCTGTCTGAAAACCTAGCCTTCTGTATGTACGTACACCAAGCGATCCGAACAGCGACATTCCTCGAGTTCCCATCCGAAGAGGCCATTTCCTGCCGGCTGCATGCCTCACTTGCTGACACTTGCCCTCCACTATCCATCCACTTCGACTATCCACTTCCCAAGTCACAGGGTCGTGACCTCATAAGTGCATGAGTGGAAATAAGCTCGGGCAAGTTCTGAGACATTGGGCTCGACCATAAAACCATGATAAAAGTGACGTGTACATGTACACTGAGCCAAATCTTTATGCAAGAATTGAAAAGCCAAAACTTGCACTCTCATCGAAAGCAATCACTCAACAACGACCAAAACTCCAGGGTACAAAGCACAGGCAAACATGGAGATGGTGAAAAGGAGAGGAGTGGGACAAAAGAGTGAGCATATTGAAGGGGGGTAATCACTGCTAGACAAAAACGTATATCTTCAAACTAGGTTTGAAGTAAAAACAAGAGTTTGTGACTGTCGAATAGATGGGGGGGGGGGGGGGGGGGGGAAGGTCGATCCAGTTGTATGGACTGAACACTGGAGAAAAAGAGCGACGACAGACCACAGTACATCTATTCCAAAGAATATGTACAGTACATCTGTTTATGAGGAAAGGGGAATTGGAACACCTGGTCACAACGGGAAAGCTGGAGGGAAGGAGAGCACCGGGTAGACCCAGGGAGAAGATACTAGACGGACTTGCAGAGTGGCTGAAGACAGGGAGGGTGGAAGAGATGCTTGAGGCAACAAGAGATAGAGACAGATGGAAGTCCATAATCGCCAACGCCATGCGGCAAGGCACTTGATGATGATGATGACATCTGTATTGAAGAATATGTACAGAACTAGATTCTAGTATCAGAAGCAGAACGGAGAGGTCAGACGGAAGTGTACATTTTCGGAAGTGGCCACGAAGATAATTAGGTGCAGTGCTATTGATACGCTTGTAGCATAATGTATTCATTTTATACGAAATTCTTTGAGAAGCGGACAGCCAGTGGAAAAAGTGAAGAAGGACAGAGACATGATCGTACGTTTTTTAATGAAGGGCAAAATGGGCCATAGAATTCTGAATACACTGGGGGCATGCAACAAAAGAAGCAGGGAAACCAGAAAGCAGAGAGTCAGAATAATTGATGCTAGACAAGATCAGAGAGGCCGCAAGTTTAGATGCTGCTGAAATCGAAATATAATGGCGAATAGAACTGAAACGTAACAGTTGACAGTGACAGACTGGCCGATTTGGGTGATAAATTTTTGCACGAAGAGTTGAAGATCAAGAACAATGCCAAGGTTCTTGGACTGGATCAGAAAGTACAATAGTGGTTGTCACCTGTCTGGATAGAACAAACATTTACGGTAGAAAGCATGCGCTTTGCGCCAATAAGTATTGCTTCAGTCTTATCTCCATTCAGCTGTAGCTTGTTCTGCATCATCCAGTTCTGGATTTCAACATAGCAGTCAGAGGCTTGGGAAAGAAGAGTTGAAAGATTTTCAAGAGATACACTGTTGTAGGGCTGGGAGTCATCAACATAAAAATGATATTTCATGTTGTGCTGACTGATCCATGGGATAAGAATCCAACAATCTCCCCAATCCATGGGATAAGAATCCAACAATATCCCCAAACCATGGCATAAGAATCCAACAATCTCCCCAATCCATGGCATAAGAACCCGACAGTCTCCCCAATCCATTGCATAAGTATCCGACAATTTCCCTAATCTATGGCACAATTACCCGACCATCTCCCCAATCCTTGGCATAAGTACCCGACCATCTCCCCAATCCTTGGCATAAGTACCCGACCATCTCCCCAATCCTTGGCATAAGTACCCGACCATCTCCCCAATCCTTGGCATAAGAACCCGACCATCTCCCCAATTCTTGGCATATGAACCTGACAATCTCCCCAATCCTTGGCATATGAACCTGACAGCCTCCCCAATCCATGGCATAAGAACCCGACAGTCTCCCCAATCCATGGCATATGAACCAGTCTCCCCAATCCATGGCATACGAACCAGTCTCCCCAATACATGGCATATGAACCGGTCTCCGTAATCCATGGCATAAGAACCCGACAGTCTCCTCAACCCATGGCATAAGTACCCAACAGTCTCCCCAATCCATGGCATATGAACCAGTCTCCCCAATCCATGGCATATGAACCTGACAGTCTTCCCAATCCATGGCATAAGAATCTGACAATCTTCCCAATCCATGGCATATACACCCAACAGTCTATTTAATCCATGGCATATGAGCCATACAAATCCTCAATCCATGGCATAAGAACCCGGTCATCTCCCCCAAACCATGGCACAAGAAACAAAAATTCTCCCCAATTCATGGCATAAGAGCCCGACAGTCTCCCTAATCCATGGCATAAGAAACCAATGATCTCTCCCAATCCATAGCATAAAAACCCAACAATCTCCCCAATCCATGTCATGAACCAGACAGCCTCCGCAATCCATGGCATAAGCACCAGACAATCTCTCCAGTCCATGGCATAAGCAC
>JAPXFY010002068.1:27500-30013 GCA_030674185.1 Monoplex corrugatus
GAGAGAGAGAGGGAGAGAGGGGAAAGGGAGAGAGAGAGAGGATGGTTCGGAGCTTAAAAGGGGGGGGGTGGGGGGGGGGGTTCAAAAAAACTTTTGGTGGGGGGGAAAATTCCAAAAAGGGGGGGGGAAATTTTCCCCGGGAAATAAGGGTTTCGGGGAAAAAATTTTTGGGGAAAGGGGAAAGGGGGGGCGAGGGGAAAAAGGGGGGGGGTCAGGGGAAAAAAGGGGGGGGTTTCAAAAAAGGGGGGAGAGGGGGGGGGGGTTTGAGGAAGGGGAAGAAAAAACGTTCAAAAAAATTTCGGGGGGGGTTTTTAAAAAAAATGGGCAAAAAAAATTCCGGGGAAATTGTCGGGGAAAAAATGACAAAAGGGGGGGGTTTCGGGGGGGGTGGCAAAAAAAAGGGGGTTTCAAAAAATCAGAAAAAAGGGGGGGTTTCAAAAGGGGAAAAAAAAAAAAGGATTCGGGAAAAAAAAGGGGGCCCGGGGGGGTTTCAAAAGGGGGGGTTTACAGGGGAAAAAATTTTCGGGGGGGTGGGCAAAAAGGGTGGGCTAAAAAAAGGGGGGTTTTTTCAAGGGGAAAAATTTCGGGAAATGGCCAGGAGAATCCGAAAGAATGGTCAAAAATGAGGAGGGTTTTCAAGGGAAAATGGGCGGGAAAATCCCAAAAAAGGGGGGAAAGGGCCAAAAAATTCAAAGGGGGGAAAAGGGTTCGAGGAAAAGGGTCAGAAGGGGTTTTGGGCAAGGAGAAGAAGGGTGAAGAAAAGAGAGGGGGGTGGGGGAGAGAGGGGATGGCATGGAGGGGATCCAGAGAGAAGAAGAAATGGACAGGAGAGAGAGGGGTGTCAGAGAGAAGAGGGCAGAGGAAAAAAGGATGGTCAGAGAGAGAAGGGATGGAAGGAGAAGAGGGGGATAGTCAAAAGGGAAAAAAACAGAGGAACAGAGAGAGAGAAATGGTAGAGAGAGAGAGAGGATGACAGGAAGAAAGGGGGGTTGGGCAAAGAGAAAGAGACAGGGGAAGAAGGGGAGAGGAAAAGGGTGTCAGAGAGAGACAGGGGAGGCAGAGAAAGGGGGGGAAAGGGCAGAGAAGAGGGATGGCAGAGGAAAAGAGAAAAGAAAGAGAGGGGGGGAAAAAAGGGAAATTTTGGGGGGGGACAGGGGGGGACGAGGGAGAGGAGGTCGAGAGAGAAAGAACAGAGAGAAAGAGAGAGAGACAGAGAATTGTCGAGGGCAGGGGGTTTGGCACAGGGAAAAAAAGGGGCAGAGAGAAGAGACAGGGGGGGACACAGGGGAGGACAGAGAAAAAAGACAGAGGTTTTTCGAGAGAGCAGGGGGGGGGCAGAGGGGAGAGAGAGGGTGGTCAAGAAGAGAGGAGAGAAGAGGGGGGCACAGGGGGCGACGACAGGGCAGACGACAGACAAAGGGCTGTGGGGGTGAGCCAACTGGTAAAACCCCCTTTAAACCCCGCAAGCGAGCAAGCAACCCACGGCCCCATCAACGACAACGAAAAACGCAGCACGAAATTTTAAAGGGGACTGGATTTGTTTCGGGGCCCCCAAAAACGATTTTCCCCCGGGGGGACATTCCAAAAAAAACGGCACTGCAAAATTGATGTACGTGGGTTTAATCGTTGTTCCACACAACCCCCCCCAGCGACGAGCGAGACAAAGACCACACAGAAAAAAAAAGAGAGAAAAGAGAGAGAGAGAGTGGAAAAAGAGAAGAGGAGAGAGAGTGGGAGAGACAGAGAGAGAGACAGTGTGTGTGTTTTGGTGTGTGTGGGGGGGTGTGTGTATGGTGTGTTGTGGAGGGGGAAAAAGAGAGGAGGAGAGAGAGGAAAGGGGAGAGGAGGGTGGGGTGGGGGGTGGGGAGGGGAATGACCCCCCAGACCACCACACTTCCCCCCAACACACACACCAAATCACGACAGAGGGCAAGGTTACGAAAAGTCCCGCCGGCCGCGCTCTTTCTCGCACTGTCGGAAGACCCTTGACGTGATTTAATTTAAAATTAAAACCCTTTGGTTTAGAATTGTTAAAACAAAACGCCCCGGGAAACACCCCCAGCCTGGATATGGTTTGTGTAATACATAAAATATATATAATTATAAAATTTTTTTACACAGGAGACACAGTTGAAAAAACGCTTGTAAAACTAAAAATTGAAGAAGAGTGTTTGATTTTGCACTTTTGTGCACCGGGGACTTGTCAGTTTCTGCTTTAAAATTTTATCAAACCCCCCTTGGACCTTTGGGTTTTGTTTCAAAGTTGTTTCTACCTGAATAGAGTTTTGCTGACTCTATTTTTCTTTAAATTTTTAAAAAAGGAAAAGTTTCGCAACATTTTTTTTTTTTTTTTCCATTTTTTTATACATTGAATTAAAAAACTTTTTTATTTGTAAAAATTCTGTTCAAATGGGTTTTTCGGTATCGTTTTTCCCCCTTTGAAAATTTTTTTTTTTTGTGGACTTGGCTGTGTCTTTTACAGTAGATTTTTAAAAAGGGTCAGTTGGTTTGCT
>JAPXFY010002069.1:15000-20000 GCA_030674185.1 Monoplex corrugatus
GCAACCACCCAGTCGTTCGTCTGTTGCGCTCACCCTCCTGCACGGCTGTTAACGCCCTTTTTGAGTATATTCAGACCTGTCGGTATAGTTCGTTGAAAACAGCACACACAACAATATTATTTTACAAAATCTAAAGCTTAACGTTTCAACCTATTGCTTCGGATGATTAGATATGTAACCACAGTGAAAATTAAATAGTCACGATTTAAGTTAGAAACGCAATTATTTTAAATTTCTTGGTACAATTTCGCCTCCCCTGTTCCTACCTACTTTTGATTTCGTCCGCTTTTACAGCGAACGGTGATACATTTTTTTTTTTATCACCCAGAACAAATTATTCAGAGCCATTTTATCATTTCGGCACACAGTCCTATTTCGATCTAATGTGCACTAAAGAAAATGTCTTTTTTAAAAAAAATTCTTTCTGTCTGAATGTATTTGTGATGTTTCTAAAACGGAAGGAATGTACATAAAATATACAGTGATACGTATGAATGTTTGCATGGCTATGCGCACTGGCTGACCACTGGTGCCAGTGATGAGATACATGTAACAGACATATATCCTGGTTGCCAGAACTAAGTACTACTGGGGAGGGTTTTTTAGTCAGGATAAATAGGGCTGAATATACCGATAGGGCTGAGTATACCAATAGGGCTGAATATACCGATAGGGCTGAGTATACCAATAGGGCTGAATACACTGATAGAGCTGAGTACACTGATAGAGCTGAGTACACTGATAGGGCTGAGTACACCGACAGGGCTAAGTCTACCGATAGGGCTAAGTATACTGATAGGGCTGAATATACCGATAGGGCTGAGTATACCGATAGGGCTGAATATACCGATAGGGCTGAGTATACCGATAGGGCTAAGTATACCGATAGGGCTAAGTATACCGATAGGGCCAGGGCTAAGTATATCGATAGGGCTGGGTATACCAAAAGGGCTAAGTATACCGATAGGGCTAAGTATACCAAAAGGGCTAAGTATACCGATAGGGCTAAGTATACCGATAGGGCTAAGTATACTAAAAGGGCTAAGTATACCAAAAGGGCTAAGTATACCGATAGGGCTAAGTATACCGATAGGGCTAAGTATACCGATAGGGCTAAGTATACCGATAGGGCTAAGTATACCGATAGGGCTAAGTATACCGATAGGGCCAGGGCTAAGTATATCGATAGGGCTGGGTATACCAAAAGGGCTAAGTATACCGATAGGGCTAAGTATACCAAAAGGGCTAAGTATACCGATAGGGCTAAGTATACCGATAGGGCTAAGTATACTAAAAGGGCTAAGTATACTAAAAGGGCTAAGTATACCGATAGGGCTAAGTATACCGATAGGGCTAAGTATACCGATAGGGCTAAGTATACTAAAAGGGCTAAGTATACCGATAGGTCTAAGTATACCGATAGGGCTAAGTATACTAAAAGGGCTAAGTATACCGATAGGGCTAAGTATACCGATAGGGCTAAGTATACTGATAGGGCTAAATATACCGATAGGGCTAAGTATACCGATAGGGCTAAGTATACCGATAGGGCTAAGTATACCGATAGGACTGGGTATACTGATAATGCTGGGTATACCGATAGGGCTAAGTATACCAAAAGGGCTAAGTATACCGATAGGGCTAAGTATACTAAAAGGGCTAAGTATACCGATAGGGCTAAGTATACCGATAGGGCTAAGTATACCGATAGGGCTAAGTATACTAAAAGGGCTAAGTATACCGATAGGGCTAAGTATATCGATCGGGCTAAGTATACCAAAAGGGCTAAGTATACCAAAAGGGCGTTACCACACATCGGTGGCTAGTGGCTGGTGGCTGGTTGCCAATCTATGTTGTTCTTATATCTTTGTTTTGTGATGCATTGGTCCTCCGCCCCATCATAATGCTGTCTATACTGTACTTGGTACCCTGCCTTCGGGCGTCACGAAAATATTAATGATATATATGTGTATGTATATGTGTTTGTATGTATATATATATTCTTTTTCACAGTTTGGAAGTCTTTTTTTTTTTCTTTTTTTTTTTTTATCTCCAAAGCTAAAATCTCAATAAAACTTTGTCATTAATAGTGGGATTAGTTCACGGTGTAAAGTGTTGTGAGTTGTAATACATACACACACGCACGCATACACACAGTCTCACACACACACAGTGTCACACTCAATCAGACACGCAAATAACACACACGCGCGCGCGCGCGCACGCGCGCGCACGCGTCCGCGCGCGTGCACACATACGAACGTATACATTGACACACATAGCGATACACAAACACAGGCAATCACACACACATACACACACACACATACACACACACACACACACACACACACACACATACACACACACACAACATACACATACACACACGCGCGCGCGCACGTGCACATCCACACACACACTAACTCAAATGCACACACACACACACACACACACACACACAACATACACATACACACACGCGCGCGCGCACGTGCACATCCACACACACACTAACTCACATGCACACACACACACACCAAGATGGCGGCTTACTAACTGAACATTTTCAGAGAGGGATCAAGTGGGCTGAAAAATGACACGCTCAAAACGTTGTGTCACAAAAGAGAAAACCAAGACGACCACCACCAGGAAAGGCAACAACAAGACAGAGACACCATCACCTACGAACACTCCAGATGACGACAATCGTCAAAAAAATCAGAGCTCCGCTCCGACAGGTTTACCATCACCAAGTCGGCCATCGGCTCCACAACCACGGTCAGTAGGCCTAACATCATGTGGTTGTCACTGTCAAGAGGCGTGTCAAGAGGCGGTCAGAGAAATAGACACTTTAAAATATACTATTCACCAAATGTCAGAACAAATCAGCCGCCTCACAGACACGCTTCTATCTGACAGAAAACAACATCTCGATAATACCAAAATCATACAAGAGCTGCGCGAAGTCAAAAAGTGCACGAAAACTACCACCACAGCGTGCCAGACTGATTCCGCAGTCCACGGTGACTTTTCCACCACATCACCGATGGACAAATTTTCAACATACGCGGAATGCGCAGCTCAACCGCCCAAAGTAGAAGATCAGGCAAACGTTGATCTTGGACGGAGAACTACCATCAAGCGAAAGCATGACGTCTTTACCAAACCAAAACGTGACGTCAAAACTACTGTATCAACTCGTCCCAGATCTAAGTCCAGTGATCTCCCACGTGTCCTCATTATTCATGACTCCGTCTTGAATAAAGTGGAGGGACAGAGATTAGGATCGTCCTACGGTTTCCAGGTGGCGACGAGAAAGATACGTAACATCGAGGACTGTAAACGAGCTATTGAAAAATCTAAAAAAGAGCTGACACCTGAACCTGACTGCGTTCTTTTACACGTCGGTATAACTGATCTAAAAACAAGAGAGCCAAAAGAATGTACTACCAATCTAGACGTCTGTGTAAAATCAATTAACACCCACTTTCCAAAAGCCAAGGTAGTGTAAAGTCAGGTCGCTCCCGTAAGGAACAAGCACCTGAACGTGAAAAGGGAGCTCCATAATGTCCTGACCAAAGAGAAACTCCTCAACGCAGCAAATGTCAACTACATCAGCCACGATAATCTGCAAACACGCAGCTTCACCCAAGTCAGCCAGGACGACGTACATCCCACCTCCAGAGGGGCGAGCGTTCTGGCCAGAAACATAGGGAGGCATGTCCATCAGCTTTTCTGGGAAAAACCGAGGAGGAGATCAACCCATCAACGCCATCAATCAAGACCCGGCTTTCACCCTCAGTTTTTCTTCCCTCCCTGGTCATTTTAGATTCAGCCCATGTTACTCATATATATTGTTTTACTTAGATACTTGTTTGCTTACTTATGATAAATTTTACATCAACGTTACAGTTATTGATTATCTAATTGTCTAAATGTAGGATATCACTCCAAGCTTATTCAACCGTTCATCATGAAAAAGTGTGTAGTTAGTGACATGAACATTGTTCAGTGGAACGCACGTTCCATTGTTAAAAATATTCCCTATTTGAGTAACTATCTATCTTCTAGAAACATCCAAGTCTTGCTTCTACAATCGTTGAATACCACCAAAACCAACATACCTAAAATATCGGGGTTTTATTATCCACCAGTATATGACTCTATCAGTGACGGTGGCCGAATACAAACAGCTATATATGTTCGTGAAGGACTGAACTACTGCGAAAGATCATCGCCAGTACCAAAATCGTCCTCATCTATTTCTTCATGTGCAATCATTATAAAATGTTCATCATCATTAGTTCTGAATTTGGCCTCTGTTTATCTACCAAGAGGTCCCGATTCTGTGAATACTGAGTGGCTGAAACATTTTCATGACCAATGTGACAAGTGGATAGTTGGTGGTGATTTTAATGCACATGCCCCATTTTGGGACAAGAATTGTAAAAACATAACTAGCAACAGGTTGATTGAAAATATTATAGATTCCAATTTATACTTACTAAACAATGGACGCGTGACCCGTGTCCCTGATATACCAACCCACAGACCCACAGCTATCGACCTTACCTTAATCTCACCATCGCTAGCACCAAATGCCACATGGCAAACAGAGGATGACTTGTTGGGATCAGATCACATCCCCATACTTCTTACCCTTAACCTGATCACTGAGTTTGATGCAATACCACAAGATAGTTTACCCAAGTTTAACTATAAATACGCAGATTGGGCCAGTTTTAAAGCTTTCCTACGAAATACAAGAACAGATCTATCTGAAACAACGACCTTAAACGATATGTACGCAGATTTCTGTAAGTCACTCTTAAGGGCTGCAAAAATTTCAATTCCAGAACTTAAAGCATCAAAAACAGGAAAACATCATGGAAAAGTCTGGTGGAATAAAGATTGTGAAAAGGCAGTCAACGAAAAGAAAGAAAAATACAAACAATATATAGCTAATAGGTCACCTCAAAATCATACGGCAATGAAAA
>JAPXFY010002070.1:2500-12500 GCA_030674185.1 Monoplex corrugatus
TTGTTGCCGAGTCCCTCCTACCCCGAATTACTACCAAGACTGACTTTAAATTCAAACACTCTACTTTTGAAATTGTCCAGCTCTCCCTCACTCTACCCCACCAGACTTTCCATCTGCTGTTCCTCTACCGTCCACCACCCAGCCCAAAGAACCAGCTTAAAAACCATGTGTTTGTAGAAGAGTTTCCAGACCTCCTTGCCTACTGTAACACCTTGAAAGGCTGTTTCATCATTGCAGGAGACTTTAATTTTCATTATAATGAACCTAACCAGACCCACACTGCTAAACTGATAAGCTCTTTGAACTCCTTTGGCTTGACCCAATCTATCGACACTCCAACCCACGAAAAAGGCAACATCCTCGATTGGGTTGTTCATAGAACTGACCAGTCCTTCATCAAATCCATTGAAATTGATTATACTCTTCCTTCGGATCATGTCTGTATCCTCGGCCAACTTTCAATGACCAAGCCTCCACCCCAAACTACCTATGTCATGGTCAGAAAACTAGTTGATATCAACACCGTCGTCTTCAACGAAGATCTCCTGGCCGCTCTTCAGTCCTGTCCTCCAGCCTCTGCTGACGACCTCAATCGGACTATTGGTGATCTGCTGGACATGCACGCCCCCGCCACCAGACGTAGGGTATCCCAGAGACCACCATCGCCCTGGTTTTCTGCCGTTGGCCCTGATCTTCTTAAGGCCAAGCGTGAACGCCGTCGTGCTGAAAGACGGTGGCTGAAGAACAGCATTACTATCAATAAACAGATTTTTCAGGCTGCCAACAAAACTGTCAATGCTATAGTTGACTCTGCTAAGTCTGCCTTTTACAATGCGAAAATTATTGCATGCTCTACATCAAAACAGCTATATTCCGTTACTAATACCCTCCTTGGCAAATCAGATAAATCTCCTCTCCCATCATGCTTTCCCCCTGCCCGTCTAGCACAACATTTTTCAGATTTTTTCATTGATAAAATTAGGTCCATCCGTTCCAGTCTTGACTCCCAGCCCATCTCTCAACCTCCTATTCCCGACCCTCTGTTTCAAGGCACACCACTTATTTCTTTTCAGCCTGCTTCTGAAACTACTATCCGCAATGTAATCCGCCATTCTGACATCAAGACCTGTGAGCTTGATCCTCTTCCAGCATCTATCTTAACACACTGCCTAGATACTTTGCTCCCTCACTTCACAACTGTCATCAACAATTCCCTGTCATCTGGTATCTTTCCCTTTTCCTTCAAATCTGCCCTGGTCAGACCTCTTTTAAAGAAACCTAGTCTTGACCCCAATAACCTCAAAAACTATCGACCTGTTTCCAACCTACCTTTCTTATCCAAAGTCCTTGAAAAAATTGTTCTCGCACAGATCTCTGATCATATCACCGCCAACAACCTCTCTTACCCTTATCAGTCGGCTTATCGCACTGGACACAGCCCTGAAACTGCTCTTGTAAAAATTGCAAATGATATTCTGACTGCTCTTGATCAAAATCAAATCTCTCTTCTATCTCTCCTTGATCTCTCGGCTGCATTCGACACCATCGACCATTCTATCATGCTCACACGTCTCCATAAAGTGTTTGGTATCTCTGACATCGCTCTGTCTTGGTTCCAGTCCTACCTTTCCAATCGCACTCAAACAGTCTCTGTCTGTTGTTCATCCTCTGCACCCGCTACCGTCCAGTTTGGTGTGCCCCAAGGCTCTGTTTTAGGTCCCATCCTATTTGTGCTGTACACACAACCCCTCTCTGAAATTATGCGACTTCACTCTATGTCCCATCATAGCTTTTCTGATGACAACCAACTCTATACTTCTGGTTCCCTCCCACAACTGCCCTCTATAATCAGACAAACCCAAGGCTGCATTTCTGATGTTCACTCCTGGATGACTGTAAACAAACTTCAACTCAACCCCATTAAAACTGAACTTAGCCTTATCTCTACCACCACATTGGCTAAGTGTTCTTCCCTTCCTCTGTCTGTCTCTCTGCTTGATCTGACATTCCACTATCTTCCACTGTCCGCAATCTTGGAGTCACTCTTGATAACACCCTGTCCTTTGAAAAACACGTCCAGAATGTTTGCAGATTATGCTATCTTGAGATACGCAGAATTTCTTCTATTCGCAATATCCTCTCTGTCGAAGCCACCAAAACTCTCCTCTGTGCCTTTGTTCTCTCTCGTCTCGACTACTGCAACTCCCTCCTCTCGGGCTGTCCTTTCTCTCTCATTCAAAAGCTTCAAAAAGTCCAAAACAATGCTGCTAGGCTCATCTTCAGAAAATCTCGTTCCTCTCATGTCACTCCTCTTCTCAAATCTCTTCACTGGTTACCTGTTGAAAAGAGAATTCGCTACAAGATTGCTTTGTTATGTTTTAAGTCTCTCAACGGTCTTGCACCCCCTTACATCTCTGACCTCCTCCATCTGTACACCCCCTCTCGTCAACTTCGTTCCTCGGCTGATACTCGTACCTTCCGCATACCATTCTGTCGCACTAAAACTTATGGTCAACGCTCCTTTTCCTATCAGGCCCCTGTAATCTGGAATCAGCTCCCTGTCTCTGTTCGCCACTCTGCAACTCTCACTTCTTTCAAGTCCTCTCTGAAAACCCATCTCTTCCAGTCCCTCTCATGATACTTATAAAGACTCTACCACCTAACTTCCCCAAATCCCCCCCTTGTTGTCTTTTGAGCCTTGAATGTCGGCTGGTGTGTGTGTGCGTGTGTGTGTGTGTGTGTGTGTGTGTGTGTGTGTGTGTGTGTGTGTTTGGTTGTGTCTGCGTGATACCTGTAAGCGCTTAGGGCTCTTGTTTTCATCAGATTAGGCGCTATATAAATGCTCTTTATTATTATTTATTATTATTATTATAAATTATACATTTGGCAAAGATGTGTCGGATGAAGTAAACACTTAGCAAAGATTTTTCTGCAGAAGTACACACTGACCAACATGTTGTTGTATAATGTACACACTGACCAACATGTTGTTGTATAATGTACACACTGACCAACATGTTGTTGTATAATGTACACACTGACCAACATGTTGTTGTATAATGTACACACTGACCAACATGTTGTTGTATAATGTACACACTGACCAACATGTTGTTGTATAATGTACACACTGACCAACATGTTGTATAATGTACACACTGACCAACATGTTGTTGTATAATGTACACACTGACCAACATGTTGTATAATGTACACACTGACCAACATGTTGTTGTATAATGTACACACTGACCAACATGTTGTATAATGTACACACTGACCAACATGTTGTTGTATAATGTACACACTGACCAACATGTTGTATAATGTACACACTGACCAACATGTTGTTGTATAATGTACACACTGACCAACATGTTGTATAATGTACACACTGACCAACATGTTGTTGTATAATGTACACACTGACCAACATGTTGTTGTATAATGTACACACTGACCAACATGTTGTTGTATAATGTACTCACTGACCAACATGTTGTTGTATAATGTACACACTGACCAACATGTTGTATAATGTACACACTGACCAACATGTTGTTGTATAATGTACACACTGACCAACATGTATAATGTGCACACTGACCAACATGTTGTTGTATAATGTACACACTGACCAACATGTTGTATAAAGTACACACTGACCAACATGTTGTATAATGTACACACTGACCAACATGTTGTTGTATAATGTACACACTGACCAACATGTATAATGTGCACACTGACCAACACGTTGGATAATGTACACACTGACCAACACGTTGTTGTATAATGTACACATTGACCAACATGTTGTATAGTGTACACACTGACCAACATGTTGTTGTATAATGTACACACTGACCAACATGTTGTTGTATAATGTACACACTGACCAACTTTGTTGTTGTATAATGTACACACTGACCAACATGTTGTTGTATAATGTACACACTGACCAACATTTGTATAATGTACACACTGACCAACATGTTGTTGCATAATGTACACACTGACCAACATGTTGTTATATAATGTACACACTGACCAACATATTTTTGTATAATGTACACACTGACCAACATGTTGTTGTATAACGTACACACTGACCAGCATGTTGTATAATGTACACACTGACCAACATGTTGTTGTATAATGTACACACTGACCAACATGTTGTTGTATAACGTACACACTGACCAACATATTGTTGGATAATGTACACACTGACCAGCATGTTGTTATAACGTACACACTGACCAGCATGTTGTATAATGTACACACTGACCAGCATGTTGTATAATGTACACACTGACCAACATGTTGTTTGTATAATGTACACACTGACCAGCATGTTGTTGTATAATGTACACACTGACCAACATGTTGTTGTATAATGTACACACTGACCAGCATGTTGTTGTATAATGTACACACTGACCAGCATGTTGTTGTATAATGTACACACTGACCAGCATGTTGTTGTATAATGTACACACTGACCAACATATTGTTGGATAATGTACACACTGACGAGCATGTTGTTATAATGTACACACATGACCAACAATGTTGTATAATGTACACACTGACACACACATGTTGTATAATGTACACACTGACCAACATGTTGCATAATGTACACACACTGACCAACATGTTGTGTTATAATGTACACACTGACCAACGCGTTGTATAATGTACACACTGACCAGCATGTTGTATAATGTACACACTGACCAACATGTTGTATAATGTACACACTGACCAACATGTTGGATAATGTACACACTGACCAACATGTTGTATAATGTACACACTGACCAACATGTTGGATAATGTACACACCTGACCAACATGTTGTATAATGTACACACTGACCAGCATGTTGTATAATGTACACACTGACCAACATGTTGGATAATGTACACACTGACCAACATGTTGTATAATGTACACACTGACCAACATGTTGGATAATGTACACACTGACCAACATGTTGTATAATGTACACACTGACCAACATGTTGTATAATGTACACACTGACCAACATGTTGGATAATGTACACACTGACCAACATGTTGGATAATGTACACACTGACCAACATGTTGTATAATGTACACACTGACCAACATGTTGGATAATGTACACACTGACCAACATGTTGTATAATGTACACACTGACCAGCATGTTGTATAATGTACACACTGACCAACATGTTGTATAATGTACACACTGACCAACATGTTGGATAATGTACACACTGACCAACATGTTGTTGTATAATGTACACACTGACCAACATGTTGTATAATGTACACACTGACCAGCATGTTGTATAATGTACACACTGACCAACATGTTGTTGTATAATGTACACACTGACCAACATGTTGTTGTATAATGTACACACTGACCAACATGTTGTTGTATAATGTACACACTGACCAACATGTTGTTGTATAATGTACACACTGACCAACATGTTGTTGTATAATGTACACACTGACCAACATGTTGTATAATGTACACACTGACCAACATGTTGTTGTATGATGTACACACATGACCAACATGTTGTATAATGTACACACTGACCAACATGTTGTATAATGTACACACTGACCAACATGTTGTATAATGTACACACTGACCAACATATTGTTGTATAATGTACACACTGACCAACATGTTGTTGGATAATGTACACACTGACCAACACAGTTGGATAACGTACACACTGACCAACATGTTGTTGGACGATGTACACACTGACCAACATGTTGTTGTATAATGTACACACTGACCAACATGTTGTTGGACGATGTACACACTGACCAACATGTTGTTGGACAATGTACACACTGACCAACATGTTGTTGGACAATGTACACACGTGCTAAACGTTTCCTGGCTTTTAACAAGAACGTTCACCAAAGACTTGTTGATGTAAACGGATACCTCAAATAGTTACCGAATTAAAGGACACATGCACTAAAGATGAAGTGACATACAGTGCAGGCTTACCAACTGAGTGCAGAGCACACCCTGACAGAACCAGTAGAGCAACCCATAGCACTCTTGTTGCCATGGTGAGAAGGGGAAATCGGTTTCAGTCTTTTGTCGTGTTTGACAAACAAAAAATAAACTGTAACAGTGTATCGTTGGCCGCTGCTCTGACCAGAAAACTGTGTGTCGTCCTGTGGATGGTGAGATGTGGAGTGTGGAGACCACATGGCTATTACTGGTTGTATTTATAGCTGATGTGGATGTCAGTGAGTGACCGTTAGATCTAGATCGGTTGGTTGATTGGGTGAATGGCCGTGGTCCAGCGTGTGATCGGAGTGACTGTTAGTAATGGCCGTCATTTTCCTGTCAGCTGACGGCCTGATGACCCTTCATTTGCTGACATGGGATGGACAGAGATGGTAATTAGTGGGATGAAGAATTAAACGTTCTGGTACAGTGATCGTATCGGACAGAATGACAGAGTAAGTTACCTGTCTCCCTATCTATGTCTATGGACATATCACATTGTGACAGAGCTAGTTACCTGTCTCCCTATCTATGTCTATGATCATACCACACAGTGTGACAGAGCTAGTTGTCTGTCTCCCTATCCATGTCTATGATCATATCACAGTGTGACAGAGCTAGTTGTCTGTCTCCCTATCCATGTCTATGATCATACCACAGTGTGTGACACAGCTAGTTGTCTGTCTCCCTATCCATGTCTATGATCATATCACACAGTGTGACAGAGTTAGTTGTCTGTCTACCTATCCATGTCTATGATCATATCACACAGTGTGACAGAGCTAGTTGTCTGTCTACCTATCCATGTCTATGATCATATCACACAGTGAGACAGAGCTAGTTGTCTGTCTGCCTATCTATGTCTATGATTATATCACACAGTGTGACAGAGCTAGTTGTCTGTCTCCCTATCCATGTCTATGATCATACCACACAGTGTGACAGAGCTAGTTACCTGTCTCCCTATCCATGTCTATGATCATATCACACAGTGTGACAGAGCTAGTTGTCTGTCTACCTATCTATATCTATGATCATATCACACAGTGTGACAGAGCTAGTTGTCTGTCTACCTATCCATGTCTATGATCATATCACACAGTGTGACAGAGCTAGTTGTCTGTCTACCTATCCATGTCTATGATCATATCACACAGTGTGACAGAGCTAGTTGTCTGTCTACCTATCTATATCTATGATCATATCACACAGTGTGACAGAGCTAGTTGTCTGTCTCCCCATCCATGTCTATGACCATATCACAGAGTGTGACAGAGCTAGTTGTCTGTCTCCCTATCCATGTCTATGACCATATCACACAGTGTGACACAGCTAGTTGTCTGTCTCCCTATCCATGTCTATGATCATATCACACAGTGTGACAGAGCTAGTTGTCTGTCTCCCTATCCATGTCTATGATCATATCACAGTGTGACAGAGCTAGTTATCTGTCTCCCTATCCATGTCTATGGTCATATCACAGTGTGACAGAGCTAGTTACCTGTCTCCCTATCCATGTATATGGTCATATCACAGTGTGTGACAGAGCTAGTTACCTGTCTCCCTATCCATGTCTATGATCATATCACAGTGTGACAGAGCTAGTTGTCTGTTTCCCTATCCATGTCTATGATCATATCACAGTGTGACAGAGCTAGTTGTCTGTCTCACTATCCATGTCTATGATCATATCACAGTGTGACAGAGTTAGTTGTCTGTCTCCCTATCCTTGTCTATGATCATACCACAGTGTGACAGAGCTAGTTGTCTGTCTCCCTATCCATGTCTATGATCATATCACACAGTGTGACACAGCTAGTTGTCTGTCTCCCTATCCATGTCTATGATCATATCACAGTGTGTGACAGAGCTAGTTGTCTGTCTCCCTATCCATATCTATGATCATATCACAGTGTGTGACAGAGCTAGTTGTCTGTCTCCCTATCCATGTCTATGATCATACCACAGTGTGACAGAGCTAGTTGTCTGTCTACCTATCCATGTCTATGATCATATCACACAGTGTGACAGAGCTAGTTGTCTGTCTCCCTATCCATGTCTATGATCATATCACACAGTGTGACAGAGCTAGTTGTCTGTCTCCCTATCCATATCTATGATCATATCACAGTGTGTGACAGAGCTAGTTGTCTGTCTCCCTATCCATGTCTATGATCATATCACAGTGTGACAGAGCTAGTTGTCTGTCTCCCTATCCATGTCTATGATCATATCACACAGTGTGACAGAGCTAGTTGTCTGTCTCCCTATCCATATCTATGATCATATCACAGTGTGACAGAGCTAGTTGTCTGTCTCCCTATCCATGTCTATGATCATATCACAGTGTGACAGAGCTAGTTGTCTGTCTCCCTATCCATGTCTATGACCATATCACAGAGTGTGACAGAGCTAGTTGTCTGTCTCCCTATCCATGTCTATGATCATATCACACAGTGTGACAGAGCTAGTTGTCTGTCTCCCTATCCATATCTATGATCATATCACAGTGTGACAGAGCTAGTTGTCTGTCTCCCTATCCATGTCTATGATCATATCACAGTGTGACAGAGCTAGTTGTCTGTCTCCCTATCCATGTCTATGATCATATCACAGTGTGACAGAGTTAGTTGTCTGTCTCCCTATCCTTGTCTATGATCATACCACAGTGTGACAGAGCTAGTTGTCTGTCTCCCTATCCATGTCTATGATCATATCACACAGTGTGACACAGCTAGTTGTCTGTCTCCCTATCCATGTCTATGATCATATCACAGTGTGTGACAGAGCTAGTTGTCTGTCTCCCTATCCATATCTATGATCATATCACAGTGTGTGACAGAGCTAGTTGTCTGTCTCCCTATCCATGTCTATGATCATACCACAGTGTGACAGAGCTAGTTGTCTGTCTACCTATCCATGTCTATGATCATATCACAGTGTGACAGAGCTAGTTGTCTGTCTCCCTATCCATGTCTATGATCATATCACACAGTGTGACAGAGCTAGTTGTCTGTCTCCCTATCCATGTCTATGATCATATCACACAGTGTGACAGAGCTAGTTGTCTGTCTCCCTATCCATATCTATGATCATATCACACAGTGTGACACAGCTAGTTGTCTGTCTCCCTATCCATGTCTATGATCATATCACAGTGTGTGACAGAGCTAGTTGTCTGTCTCCCTATCCATATCTATGATCATATCACAGTGTGTGACAGAGCTAGTTGTCTGTCTCCCTATCCATGTCTATGATCATACCACAGTGTGACAGAGCTAGTTGTCTGTCTACCTATCCATGTCTATGATCATATCACAGTGTGACAGAGCTAGTTGTCTGTCTCCCTATCCATGTCTATGATCATATCACAGTGTGACAGAGCTAGTTGTCTGTCTCCCTATCCATGTCTATGATCATATCACAGTGTGACAGAGCTAGTTGTCTGTCTCCCTATCCATGTCTATGATCATATCACAGTGTGACAGAGCTAGTTGTCTGTCTCCCTATCCATGTCTATGATCATACCACAGTGTGACAGAGCTGTTTAGCTGTCTCCCTATCCATGTCTATGATCATATCACACAGTGTGACAGAGCTGTTTAGCTGTCTCCCTATCCATGTCTATGATCATTTCACACAGTGTAACAGAGCTAGTTGTCTGTCTCCATATCCATGTCTATGATCATACCACAGTGTGACAGAGCTAGTTGTCTGTCTCCCTATCCATGTCTATGATCATTTCACACAGTGTAACAGAGCTAGTTGTCTGTCTCCCTATCCATATCTATGATCATATCACAGTGTGTGACAGAGCTAGTTGTCTGTCTACCTATCCATGTCTATGATCATATCACAGTGTGACAGAGCTAGTTGTCTGTCTCCCTATCCATGTCTATGATCATACCACACAGTGTGACAGAGCTAGTTACCTGTCTCCCTATCCATGTCTATGA
>JAPXFY010002071.1:0-2500 GCA_030674185.1 Monoplex corrugatus
CCCTTTTCCCCTTTCAAGACCTTGCCAGCGCATAGGGTTTTGTGCAGGCTCAGGAAATCTGTCAGATAATTGCTGGCGGATTTGGGTGGAGTGCATATGGAGCTCTCCGAGCGCGGTGAATCCCTCTTGAAATAACTGCAATAAATCTTTCTACCCGCTCTCTGCCTGTCTGTGGGATGGATTCCAGTTGGAGCCCTTGGTGTCTGTGGGATGGATTCCAGTTGGAGCTCTTGGTGTCTGTGGGATGGATTCCAGTTGGAGCCCTTGGTGTCTGTGGGATGGATTCCAGTTGGAGCCCTTGGTGTCTGTGGGATGGATTCCAGTTGGAGCCCTTGGTGTCTGTGGGATGGATTCCAGTTGGAGCCCTTGGTGTCTGTGGGATGGATTCCAGTTGGAGCCCTTGGTGTCTGTGGGATGGATTCCAGTTGGAGCCCTTGGTGTCTGTGGGATGGATTCCAGTTGGAGCCCTTGGTGTCTGTGGGATGGATTCCAGTTGGAGCCCTTGGTGTCTGTGGGATGGATTCCAGTTGGAGCCCTTGGTGTCTGTGGGATGGATTCCAGTTGGAGCCCTTGGTGTCTGTGGGATGGATTCCAGTTGGAGCCCTTGGTGTCTGTGGGATGGATTCCAGTTGGAGCCCTTGGTGTCTGTGGGATGGATTCCAGTTGGAGCCCTTGGTGTCTGTGGGATGGATTCCAGTTGGAGCCCTTGGTGTCTGTGGGATGGATTCCAGTTGGAGCCCTTGGTGTCTGTGGGATGGATTCCAGTTGGAGCCCTTGGTGTCTGTGGGATGGATTCCAGTTGGAGCCCTTGGTGTCTGTGGGATGGATTCCAGTTGGAGCCCTTGGTGTCTGTGGGATGGATTCCAGTTGGAGCCCTTGGTGTCTGTGGGATGGATTCCAGTTGGAGCCCTTGGTGTCTGTGGGATGGATTCCAGTTGGAGCCCTTGGTGTCTGTGGGATGGATTCCAGTTGGAGCCCTTGGTGTCTGTGGGATGGATTCCAGTTGGAGCCCTTGGTGTCTGTGGGATGGATTCCAGTTGGAGCCCTTGGTGTCTGTGGGATGGATTCCAGTTGGAGCCCTTGGTGTCTGTGGGATGGATTCCAGTTGGAGCCCTTGGTGTCTGTGGGATGGATTCCAGTTGGAGCCCTTGGTGTCTGTGGGATGGATTCCAGTTGGAGCCCTTGGTGTCTGTGGGATGGATTCCAGTTGGAGCCCTTGGTGTCTGTGGGATGGATTCCAGTTGGAGCCCTTGGTGTCTGTGGATGGATTCCAGTTGGAGCCCTTGGTGTCTGTGGGATGGATTCCAGTTGGAGCCCTTGGTGTCTGTGGGATGGATTCCAGTTGGAGCCCTTGGTGTCTGTGGGATGGATTCCAGTTGGAGCCCTTGGTGTCTGTGATTCGTGGATGCTACTGATGGAGGCTTTGGCCAAGGGTGTCTTTAACCCTTTGACTCCCGTACCCTATCCACTAACTGTACAAAGCTTAACCCTTTGACTCCCGTACCCTATCCACTAACTGTACAAAGCTTAACCCTTTGACTCCCTCACCCTATCCACTGACTGTACAAAACTTAACACTTTGACTCCTGTACCCTATCCACTGACTGTACAAAGCTTAACCCTTTGACTCCCTCACCCTATCCACTGACTGTACAAAACTTAACACTTTGACTCCCGCACCCTATCCACTAACTATACAAAACTTAACCCTTTGACTCCCGCACTCTATCCACTAATTGTACAAAACTTAACCCTTTGACTCCTGTACCCTATCCACTAACTGTACAAAGCTTAACCCTTTGACTCCCGCACTCTATCCACTAACTATACAAAACATAACCCTTTGACTCCCGCACCCTATCCACTAATTATACAAAACTTAACCCTTTGACTCCCGCACCCTATCCACTAATTATACAAAAACTTAACCCTTTGACTCCCGCACCCTATCCACTAACTGTACAAAACTTAACCCTTTGACTCCCGTACCCTATCCACTAACTGTACAAAACTTAACCCTTTGACTCCCGTACCCTATCCACTAATTATACAAACCTTAACCCTTTGACTCCCGCACCCTATCCACTAACTGTAAAAAAAAATTAACTCTTTGAATCCCTCACCTGCAATGCGCAGGCCCCAGTAGCTCAGCTGGTTAAGTGTGGGATTCACATGCTAATGGTTGTTGGTTCCAATCCCGGGATGAGCTACATTAACCCTTTGGCTCCTGCACCCTGTCCACCAGCACACTGCATTGTCAACCATGCTAGCAAAGCAAAACCTTAACCCTTTGACTCCCGCACCCTATCCACCAGCTTCATGCAGGAAGCTGGTGGGTAGCGTGAGGGAGTCAAAGGGTTAAGTTTTTGCCGTTAAAAACGGTGTCAAAGGGTAGAAACTGGCCTTCTGACTATTCCATCTTAATGTCATCGTTGTTCTGGTGGTGTCAGTATAGGATTAGATAAGTCCCCCCATTAAAACTGGCCTTCTCACTGTCCCA
>JAPXFY010002071.1:10000-17500 GCA_030674185.1 Monoplex corrugatus
CCGGTGATCGAGGAGGCAAGGTTCTGCTAGTGGATGGATACAAGTACCACAAGCAAGTCGCTAGAAACCAAACATTCGCCTCCAACATCATCGGATCCCGCAGCATGACCATGGGCCTGATGACGATGCTGTGCGGCGCAGTGAGATCAGGCGCCGATTGGCTGATGCTGCCAAAGAAGACCCAACCAGGCCACTCAAGCGCGTATTCGACGACGAAATGCGCGTTGGCGGTCAAGGAGGGGGTGACAGAGAGGGGACAACCTTTGACTTTGTGCGATCAACCATGAGACGTGCCAGGGCCACGGAAATGCCGCCAGTTCCGAGGACCGTCCGTGACATCAACATCAACGGTGCTTGGGGGGAGACTTGGGAACAGCAGCAGTTCCTACTGCATATGGACGCAGATTGGGAAATAGCTGTGTTTGCAACGGACGAGAACACTGAAACACTCCAAAGATGCCAATTGCTCTTCATGGACGCCACTTTTCGGTGTTGTCCCAGACCGTACAAACAAATGTTCACTATTCTGGGACAGTTCCAGGGTCACGTTGTGCCCCTTGTGTACGCCCTGATGACTCGCAGGGGCATAGGGCAATACCGCCAAGTCTTCCAATGCGTCAAAACAGCTGTTCGGGAAAGAACGCACCACCTGCGCAGATTGTGTGCGATTTTGAGCGGGCGCTTTGGACAAGCATCGAGACAGAGCTGCCCCGCGCACGTCTGCAAGGGTGCTACTTCCATTTCACACAAAGTCTGTTCAGGAAGGTCCAAGAACTAGGACTGGCAGTTGGTTATCGGAGGAACAACAGACTGCAAAGGTTCATTCGCAAGGTTCTTGCCATTGGTTACATTCCGACTCCAGTGATGATGATGACCGTCAACCGCCTGCTCAACCATGCCAGGACCAGAAGACTTCTCAGGCGCTACCCTGCCCTCGGCGACTTCATCACCTACTTCAGACGCACTTACCTTGGTCCGCAAGCTCTCTTTCCGCCAGCGTCCTGGTCAGTCACGGACAGAGACATGAATCAACGGACCAACAACAGTGCTGAGTGTAAGTAAAACATTTGCTTATGTCAAGTAACCGTTAGAATATATACATTTTGTTTGTGTGTTTTGAAAACAACCAAAATATTGCTCTCAGTTGATGTTACATGTAGGCCTATTTTTTGTACTGTAATCACATTTGTATTTTGTTTCTGAATTGCATGCATTCTGTCTAGGTTAGATTATTGCAATTCACTCCTTGCGGGTTGCCCTCAGAAACATCTCAAACATTTGCAACAAGTTCAGAACTCTGCAGCTAAACTCATCTTCAAGGCACGTAGGTCACAGCACTGCACACCCCTGTTTCAGACACTGCACTGGCTCCCGGTTGAACAAAGAATAAAATACAAGATTTGCTGCCTTTGTTATCACATCATTTCTGGAACTGCTCCTGACTATCTCTCTGAACTCTTGACTGTCTACGTACCTTCTCGATCACTCCGCTCTTCTGTGGATGACAAGAAGTTTCGTGTGCCAAAATATAACAGAGAAACTCACGGTGGTAGAGCCTTTGCAGTTTTTGCTGTTCAGACATGGAACTTGTTGCCTCAGTCCGTCCGCCACTCTAAAACTCTACCATCTTTCAAAACAAGTTTAAAAACTTACTTCTTTAAACAGTGTTTTTTCCTGATTTTGGCTAGTGGGTTGATCCTGCTTGACATTCTGGATGAAATTGTGCACAATGGGGTGTATGCCAGTGTGTGTGTGTGTGTGTGTGTGTGTGTGTGTGTGTGTGTGTGTGTGTGTGTGTGTGTGTGTGATGTGTGGCTGTGTGTGTGTGGGTGTTGTGTGTGTGTGTTTGAAAATGGGGGGAGAGGGTGAGAGGGAGAGAGATTATTTGGTGTGTCTGTGTGGTTGTTGATTTCCTGTGGATAGTTTTTGATGAGTTTGTTTGTATTGTAGCCTGTTATTTGGTTTATATATGTATGGTTTACTGATGTAAAGCGCTTTGAGGTTTCGGAAAGCGCTCTATAAATGCACTATTATTATTATTATTATTATTATTCTTTGAATTGTTTATTAGACTACTTTGTTTATTTAGTTTCATTTATAACCCCCCCTCCCCCTTTTTATGTTTGTTTACCGGCCCCGGTTAGCCAAGTGGTAAGGCGTCCACTTCGGGATCGGAAGATCGTGGGTTCGAATCCTGGTAGGCTCGTTCCCCGGTCGGGTCAAACCAAAGACTTTAAAATGGGCATTTTAGCAGCTGTCCTGCCTGGCGCCTTGGCATTATAGGAAACAGTGCTAAGACTGGTCGGCCCGGTGTCAGTATAATGTGACTGGGTGGGATTTAAGCCTGTGTTGCGACTTCTATCCCAGTGTGGCAGCACATTAACTTGTCAAGCAGCACCACTCTGAGATGACCCATAGTGGTTGACTGGGTGTAAAGCACCAAAATTACAAATTACAAAATTATGTTTGTTTGATGGATAGTTTTGTTTATTTATAGCTGTCCTGTCTTCTTTCCCTTTTCACCAGCATTCCACAAAGCCTTTGGAGGTGCTGTACATGTCTGGAGGCCAAACTTATGGATGTTCATTCGCGTGCTGAAAGACCATCAGTCTGTCACCGAGAACACCTTTGAGGCTGCCAGGAGGGGTCAACCGGCACCCAGGCGCCGCCGTAAGTGGCGAGTCCTCGAGGCACGGCTGACAACGCTGAAGGAGGAGTACAACGCTGGTAAGACCATTATAAATTCACCCGAACTTCTGCCCAGACAAGCATGTCATAACGTGCTTTTTGCCTTTCGAGCGACATTTTCACCGGGCTATTCCAACTACCTCCCCCCTCCCCCGCTTCCATCGCTCCCAAAATGCTATTACAGTTCTGTACATGATTTGTTAAACGAAATCAAGTGTTCGTAGACGTGTAAAGGTAATAATTGTTGTAAACCATAAATGCGCTATCCCGGTGCTTCAAGTTTCCTCACATGCCAGTATAACAAGAATGACTGAAGGAAAAAAGTGTTTCAATTTTATTGTGTCATGTGCCTATGGCCAAAACACTTCCATTCATTCATTCATTCATTCTCTCTCTCTCTCTCTCTCTCTCTCTCTCACACACACACACACACACACACACACACACATACACACACACACACACACACACACACACACACACACACACCTCTTGTGTGTATGTGCAGGAGGTCGCACACTGGACGAGTACTGGGAGGCAGTCAGCTACCTCGTCCACCGCTGAGATTGCATCGTGGTCCTCTGCTGTTCACCTGACCTGGACACCTGTTCTGTTATTTACCGAAAGAGAGAAAGAGAGACAGAGTTTATACATATCTGGATGCAACTTGCATACATGAATAATCTTTTTAGTTAGTTGTACATTGTTAATTATTACTTTAAAGGAAAACAGCGCCATTATTAAATTTTATTTCATTATTATTGTTTTAGTAAATCGCCAATTACACAGTTACATTTTATTTTACCGTAGAGACCCTGCTGAACCACACGTTCACGTTTGTCCAAATGTAGGTTGTACCCAATACTTGACCGAACAATCAGACCAAACAATCAGCCCGGAATGGATGTGTTCCGAGAGAAACAAGGCGAGTCCGGCGAGGAAAAAAATCTGTCAGGAAAGAACTGCAAGCGTAACTACCCCACAGCAAACTAGAGACTTCCTATAGTTTGAAGAACAAGAGGGGCCTTTAATTTCAGTCCGCAACGCCCCACTACAGAAGGAATTTTCTATGGCTTTAGAAGAGAAAGAGCGATGTTGTTTAGATATAGATCAAGAAACACTGAGACCCAGAGCCGTAGCTCTGATGTAGCATATAGGATCTGTGGCATTGCGGCCCCGTGACATTATGGCCCCGTGGCATTATGGCCCCGTGGCATTGCGGCCCCGTGTGGCATTATGGCCCCGTGTGGCATTATGGCCCCGTGGCATTGCGGCCCTGTGGCATTATGGCCCCGTGGCATTGCGGCCCCGTGGCATTATGGCCCCGTGGCATTGCGGCCCCGTGGCATTATGGCCCCGTGGCATTGCGGCCCCGTGGCAGTATGGCCCCGTGGCATTGCGGCCCCGTGGCATTATGGCCCCGTGGCATTGCGGCCCCGTGGCAGTATGGCCCCGTGGCATTATGGCCCCGTGGCATTGCGGCCCCGTGGCATTGCGGCCCCGTGGCATTATGGCCCCGTGGCATTGCGGCCCCGTGGCATTGCGGCCCTGTGGCATTATGGCCCCGTGGCATTATGGCCCCGTGGCATTATGGCCCCGTGGCATTGCGGCCCTGTGGCATTATGGCCCCGTGGCATTATGGCCCCGTGGCATTATGGCCCTGTGGCATTATGGCCCTGTGGCATTATGGCCCCGTGGCATTATGGCCCTGTGGCATTGCGGCCCTGTGGCATTATGGCCCCGTGGCATTATGGCCCTGTGGCATTATGGCCCTGTGGCATTATGGCCCCGTGGCATTATGGCCCTGTGGCATTACGGCCCCGTGGCATTATGGCCCTGTGGCATTATGGCCCTGTGGCATTGCGGCCCTGTGGCATTGCGGCCCTGTGGCATTATGGCCCTGTGGCATTATGGCCCTGTGGCATTATGGCCCCGTGGCATTATGGCCCCGTGGCATTATGGCCCTGTGGCATTATGGCCCTGTGGCATTATGGCCCTGTGGCATTGCGGCCCTGTGGCATTGCGGCCCTGTGGCATTATGGCCCTGTGGCATTATGGCCCCGTGGCATTATGGCCCTGTGGCATTATGGCCCTGTGGCATTGCGGCCCTGTGGCATTGCGGCCCTGTGGCATTATGGCCCTGTGGCATTATGGCCCCGTGGCATTATGGCCCTGTGGCATTATGGCCCTGTGGCATTATGGCCCCGGTGGCATTTATGGCCCTGGTGGCATTATGGCCCGTGGCATTATGGCCCCGTGGCATTGCGGCCCTGTGGCATTATGGCCCTGTGGCATTATGGCCCTGTGGCATTATGGCCCTGTGGCATTATGGCCCCGTGGCATTATGGCCCTGTGGCATTATGGCCCCGTGGCATTATGGCCCTGTGGCATTATGGCCCTGTGGCATTATGGCCCCGTGGCATTATGGCCCTGTGGCATTATGGCCCCGTGGCATTATGGCCCCGTGGCATTGCGGCCCTGTGGCATTATGGCCCCGTGGCATTATGGCCCCGTGGCATTATGGCCCCGTGGCATTGCGGCCCTGTGGCATTATGGCCCTGTGGCATTGCGGCCCTGTGGCATTATGGCCCCATGGCATTATGGCCCCATGGCATTATGGCCCCCGTGGCATTATGGCCCCGTGGCATTATGGCCCTGTGGCATTATGGCCCCGTGGCATTATGGCCCCGTGGCATTATGGCCCCGTGGCATTGCGGCCCCGTGGCATTGCGGCCCCGTGGCATTATGGCCCCGTGGCATTGCGGCCCCGTGGCATTGCGGCCCTGTGGCATTATGGCCCCGTGGCAGTATGGCCCCGTGGCATTGCGGCCCCGTGGCAGTATGGCCCCGTGGCATTGCGGCCCTGTGGCATTATGGCCCTGTGGCATTATGGCCCCGTGGCATTATGGCCCCGTGGCATTATGGCCCCGTGGCATTGCGGCCCTGTGGCATTATGGCCCTGTGGCATTATGGCCCTGTGGCATTATGGCCCCGTGGCATTATGGCCCCGTGGCATTATGGCCCTGTGGCATTATGGCCCTGTGGCATTATGGCCCTGTGGCATTATGGCCCCGTGGCATTATGGCCCCGTGGCATTATGGCCCTGTGGCATTATGGCCCTGTGGCATTATGGCCCTGTGGCATTATGGCCCTGTGGCATTATGGCCCTGTGGCATTATGGCCCTGTGGCATTATGGCCCTGTGGCATTATGGCCCTGTGGCATTATGGCCCTGTGGCATTATGGCCCTGTGGCATTATGGCCCTGTGGCAGTATGGCCCTGTGGCATTATGGCCCCGTGGCATTATGGCCCTGTGGCATTATGGCCCCGTGGCATTGCGGCCCTGTGGCATTATGGCCCCGTGGCATTGCGGCCCCGTGGCAGTATGGCCCCGTGGCATTATGGCCCCGTGGCATTATGGCCCCGTGGCATTGCGGCCCCGTGGCATTGCGGCCCCGTGGCATTATGGCCCCGTGGCATTGCGGCCCCATGGCATTGCGGCCCTGTGGCATTATGGCCCCGTGGCATTATGGCCCCGTGGCATTATGGCCCCGTGGCATTGCAGCCCTGTGGCATTATGGCCCTGTGGCATTATGGCCCCGTGGCATTATGGCCCCGTGGCATTATGGCCCTGTGGCATTATGGCCCTGTGGCATTATGGCCCCGTGGCATTATGGCCCCGTGGCATTGCGGCCCTGTGGCATTATGGCCCCGTGGCATTATGGCCCCGTGGTATTATGGCCCTGTGGCATTATGGCCCCGTGGCATTATGGCCCCGTGGCATTATGGCCCTGTGGCATTATGGCCCCGTGGCATTGCGGCCCTGTGGCATTATGGCCCCGTGGCATTGCGGCCCTGTGGCATTATGGCCCTGTGGCATTATGGCCCTGTGGCATTACGGCCCTGTGGCATTATGGCCCCGTGGCATTATGGCCCTGTGGCATTGTGGCCCTGTGGCATTATGGCCCCGTGGCATTGCGGCCCCGTGGCAGTATGGCCCCGTGGCATTGCGGCCCCGTGGCATTATGGCCCGTGGCATTGCGGCCCGTGGCAGTATGGCCCCGTGGCATTGCGGCCCGTGGCATTATGGCCCCGTGGCATTATGGCCCCGTGGCATTATGGCCCCGTGGCATTATGGCCCCGTGGCATTGCGGCCCCGTGGCATTGCGGCCCCGTGGCATTATGGCCCCGTGGCATTATGGCCCGTGGCATTATGGCCCTGTGGCATTATGGCCCTGTGGCATTGCGGCCCTGTGGCATTATGGCCCTGTGGCATTATGGCCCCGTGGCATTATGGCCCTGTGGCATTATGGCCCCGTGGCATTATGGCCCTGTGGCATTATGGCCCCGTGGCATTATGGCCCTGTGGCATTATGGCCCTGTGGCATTATGGCCCCGTGGCATTATGGCCCTGTGGCATTATGGCCCTGTGGCATTGTGGCCCTGTGGCATTATGGCCCTGTGGCATTATGGCCCTGTGGCATTATGGCCCTGTGGCATTATGGCCCTGTGGCATTATGGCCCTGTGGCATTATGGCCCCGTGGTATTATGGCCCCGTGGCATTATGGCCCTGTGGCATTATGGCCCTGTGGCATTGCGGCCCTGTGGCATTATGGCCCTGTGGCATTATGGCCCTGTGGCATTATGGCCCTGTGGCATTATGGCCCTGTGGCATTATGGCCCTGTGGCATTGCGGCTTTTTGTTGGATCCCATCACACTGTGGTATCATATATCATGATCGAATCGACAGAATAGCAAAAAATGCAGCAATGAATAGGGCTGGCAGTACTAAACTTGATTTACCACTCTC
>JAPXFY010002072.1:5000-7500 GCA_030674185.1 Monoplex corrugatus
CTCTCTCTCTCTCTTTTCTCTCTCTCTCTCTCTCTCTTTCTCTCTCTCTCTCTCTCTCTCGTTTTTTCTTCCTTCCTTCCTTTCCTTTTCTTTCTTTTTTTCTTTCTTTTTTCTCTCTTTCTTTCTTCCTTTCTTTTTTCTTTCTTTTTCTACTTTTTGTTTCTTTCATTCTTTCTTTATTTCTATCTTTTTCTCTTTCCTTCCTTCTGTATTTCTTTGCCTGTTAGTAAATTTCTTTTGGTTGTTTTTATCAAATTGACAATACAGATTAGAAAGGAAAATGGAAAAGTGTTTGAAATGAAGCATTCATTTTTTTTTATTTATTTATATTTTTATTTTTTTATTTTTTTATCTATCTATTTATTTTATTTATTATTCATTTTTTTGTTATTTATTTATTTATTTATTCATCTATTTATTTATTTATTATTCATTTATTCGTTAATTTATTTATTATTTGTTATTTGTTATTTGTTTTTACCTGACCGCCCCCCTACCCCCTGGCTCACTCATGAGATAGCCTGTGCAAAACGTGCCCGCCGCAGAGCAGAGCGCCGCTGGCGCAAATCCAAACTCACTGTACACAGGCAACTTTTCCAAGCCTCTAAAACAAAAGTATCCACCCTCATTGCATCTGCAAAAACAAGCTATTTCCAAACCAAAATCCTGAATGCCTCTTCTTCAAAAGAACTCTCTACAACCATGAATCATCTCCTTGGCACACGAAAAGACTTACCTCTCCCAACAAAACATACAAATGAAGAACTCCCATCTGTATTCTCTAAGTATTTCACCACCAAAATACAAACTCTTCGTGACAGGCTTGACAGGACACCCTGTCAACCATGCCCACCTGACCCTTCCTTCTCTGGCACACCTCTCACTACTTTTACCCCAGTCTCACAAGAAGAAATTTTCAACACAATCAGATCCATGTCGTTCAAAACCTGCGAACTGGATCCTCTTCCAGGTTCTCTCTACTCCGATTGTCTCCCTACTCTCCTCCATTCATCACTGACATCATCAACACTTCTTTTCAAACTGGAACTGTCCCAGATTCTTTCAAGTCTGCTATTGTTCACCCTCTCCTCAAGAAACACAATTTAGACCCAAATGAACTGAAAAATTACAGGCCTATCTCTAATCTCTCCTTCTTGTCAAAACTCCTTGAAAAGGTCGTCCTCAACCAGCTGAACTCTCACCTGTCTGCCAACAATCTCCTCAATCCTTTCCAGTCAGCCTACCGCCAGTGCCATAGCACTGAAACTGCCCTACTACACATTCTCAACAATCTCCTCCTTGCAACTGATACTGGCAAAGTCTCTCTCCTCACACTCCTTGATCTGTCTGCAGCCTTCGATACCATTGACCATGGTATTCTCCTTTCTAGACTTCATCATACTTTTGGCATCTCTGACATTGCTCTCTCCTTTTTCACTTCGTATTTATCAAACAGAAAACAAACTGTTCTCATCAATGGCACTTACTCTCAACCTGCATACCTGACCTGTGGTGTTCCACAAGGATCTGTCCTTGGCCCTGTTCTTTTCACTCTTTATACCTCCCCCCTGTCCACCATCATCAACTCCCACTCTATAAAACACCACTTCTATGCTGATGACACCCAACTTCAAGATAGTGACTCACCTGATAATATACAGCGCCTGTTGACTCGCACCACTGAGTGTTACTCGGACATTAAGAACTGGATGACACACAATAGACTTCAGCTTAATGACGACAAGACAGAAGCTATCCTCACTGGCACCCGTCAGAAACTTTCCCAGCTGCCTCCTCTTTCTCTCCCATTATGTAACACATCAGTCCCAATTTCTGATTCAGCTAAAAACCTTGGTGTCTGCATTGACTCTACCCTGTCCATGAACAACTTTGTTTCTCAAACTGCCAGATCTTGCTACTATCATCTCCATCGTATAAGCCTGATCAGGAAGTATCTCTCTGTCGAAACAACTGCAAAACTCGTTCTCTCCTTCATAATGTCTCGCATTGACTATTGCAATTCACTCCTGTCTGGTCTTCCTGCCTCCACCATTCACATCCTACAGCGCATTCAAAACAATGCTGTACGCCTTGTACTCAAAAAGAAAAAAGCTGACCACATATCTCCACTCCTGGCACAACTTCACTGGCTCCTGTATCAAAGCGCATACAGTACAAACTAGACACCATGTGCTACAAAAGCCTCAATAACGCAGCCCCCGATTACCTGTCAAGCCTACTTGAGATCTATGTTCCCTCACGTACCCTCCGCTCTGCCTCCGATCCTCTGACTTTTCGCTTTCCACGCACTAAGCTCAATACCTATGGTCCACGAGCCTTCTCTGTTTCTGGTCCACTCTCCTGGAACAAACTTCCTCTCTCAGTCCGTCAGCAACCTACTTTTGCCTCCTTCAAGTCCGCTCTCAAAACTCACCTTTTCTCCTCTGCATAAAATCCTAACCTCACTCAACCCCCCTCTGCAGCCTGTCTCCGCTCGGAG
>JAPXFY010002072.1:27500-29955 GCA_030674185.1 Monoplex corrugatus
TGTTGTTGTTGTTGTCTGGAAAGGGTTGGTCTGTTGAATGTTGTTGTCGGGAAAGGGTTGGTCTGTTGAATGTTGTTGTCGGGAAAGGGTTGGTCTACTGAATGTTGTTGTTGTCGGGAAAGGGTTGGTCTGTTGAATGTTGTTGTTGTCAGGAAAGGGTTGGTCTGTTGAATATTGTTGTTGTCAGGAAAGGGTTGGTCTGTTGAATGTTGTTGTCGTCGGGAAAGGGTTGGTCTGTTGAATGTTGTTGTCAGGAAAGGGTTGGTCTGTTGAATGTTGTTGTCGTCGGGAAAGGGTTGGTCAGTTGAATGTATGTTATCGTCGGGAAAGGGTTGGTCTGTTGAATGTTGTTGTCGGGAAAGGGTTGGTCTACTGAATGTTGTTGTTGTCGGGAAAGGGTTGGTCTGTTGAATGTTGTTGTTGTCAGGAAAGGGTTGGTCTGTTGAATGTATGTTATCGTCGGGAAAGGGTTGGTCTGTTGAATGTTGTTGTTGTCAGGAAAGGGTTGGTCTGTTGAATGTGGTTGTTGTCGGGAAAGGGTTGGTCTGTTGAATGTTGTTGTTGTCGGGAAAGGGTTGGTCTGTAGAATACTGTTGTCAGGAAAGGGTTGGTCTGTTAAATATTGTTGTCAGGAAAGTGTTGGTCTGTTGAATGTTGTTGTTGTCAGGAAAGGGTCGGTCTGTTGAATGTTGTTGTCGTCAGGAAAGGGTTGATCTGTTGAATGTTGTTGTTGTCAGGAAAGGGTTGATCTGTTGAATGTTGTTGTCAGGAAAAGGTTGGTCTGTTGAATGTTGTTGTTGTCCGGAAAGGGTTGGTCTGTTGAATGTTGTTGTTGTCGGGAAAGGGTTGGTCTGTTGAATGTTGTTGTTGTCAGGAAAGGGTTGGTCTGTTGAATGTTGTTGTCGTCGGGAAAGGGTTGGTCTGTTAAATGCTGTTGTCGGGAAAGGGTTGGTCTGTTGAATGTCGTTGTCATCAGGAAAGGGTTGGTCTGTTGAATGTCGTTGTCATCAGGAAAGGGTTGGTCTGTTGAATGTCGTTGTCAGGAAAGGGTTGGTCTGTTGAATGCTGTTGTTGTCAGGAAAGGGTTGGTCTGTTTAATGTTGTTGTCAGGAAAGGGTTGGTCTGTTGAATGTTGTTGTTGTCGGGAAAGGGTTGGTCTGTTGAATGTTGTTGTCGGGAAAGGGTTGGTGTGTTGAATGTTGTTGTCAGGAAAGGGTTGGTCTGTTGAATGTTGTTGTTGTCAGGAAAGAGTTGGTCTGTTGAATGTTGTTGTCGGGAAAGGGTTGGTCTGTTGAATGTTGTTGTAAGGAAAGGGTTGGTCTGTTGAATGTTGTTGTTGTTGGGAAAGGGTTGGTCTGTTGAATGTTGTTGTCGTCGGGAAAAGGTTGGTCTGTTGAATGTTGTTGTTGTCAGGAAAGGGTTGGTCTGTTGAATGTTGTTGTCAGGAAAGGGTTGGTCTGTTGAATGTTGTTGTTGTCGGGAAAGGGTTGGTCTGTTGAATGTTGTTGTTGTCAGGAAAGGGTTGGTCTGTTGAATATTGTTGTTGTCAGGAAAGGGTTGGTCTGTTGAATGTTGTTGTTGTCGGGAAAGGGTTGTTGGTCTGTTGAATGTTGTTGTTGTCAGGAAAAGGTTGGTCTGTTGAATGTTGTTGTCAGGAAAGGGTTGGTCTGTTGAATGTTGTTGTCAGGAAAAGGTTGGTCTGTTGAATGTTGTTGTTGTCAGGAAAGGGTTAGTCTGTTGAATGTTGTTGTCGGGAAAGGGTTGGTCTGTTGAATGTTGTTGTTGTCAGGAAAGGGTTGGTCTATTGAATGTTGTTGTTGTCAGGAAAGGGTTGGTCTGTTGAATGTTGTTGTCAGGAAAGGGTTGGTCTGTTGAATGTTGTTGTCAGGAAAGGGTTGGTCTGTTGAATGTTGTTGTCGAGAAAAGGTTGGTCTGTTGAATGTTCTTGTCGAGAAAAGGTTGGTCTGTTGAATGTTCTTGTCGAGAAAAGGTTTGTCTGTTGAATGTTCTTGTCGAGAAAAGGTTGGTCTGTTGAATGTTGTTGTCAGGAAAGGTTTGGTCTGTTGAATGTTGTTGTCGGGAAAGGGTTGGTCTATTGAATGTTGTTGTCAGGAAAGGGTTGGTCTGTTGAATGTTGTTGTTGTCAGGAAAAGGTTGGTCTGTTGAATATTGTTGTTGTCAGGAAAGGGTTGGTCTGTTGAATGTTGTTGTCGTCGGGAAAGGGTTGGTCTGTTGAATGTTGTTGTCGGGAAAGTATTGTCTGTTGAATGCTATTGTCGGGAAAAGGTTGGTCTGTTGAATGTTGTTATTGTTGGGAAAGGGTTCTTCTGTTGAATGTTGTCATGCATTATGAAGAAGAGGGGAAAAAAACACCGACTCAGATTCTGTGGCTGGTTCATATCCACTCTCATGATGTTCATGAGTTTCGGTAGGGTTGCAGGTGTGTTAGACAGCT